>JAWPHD010008429.1:30000-115273 GCA_037043455.1 Cyrtodaria siliqua
CAACGTTAAGAGTACGGCAATACACGGTTGAAGACACACATCAAATGATACCTTTTTTCAAGATTTATGTCGCCCCGACTACAAATCAGTAGTGTTATTACTTACTGGTCCTTTGGGACCATCAAGCCCTATCTGTGTTGCTTTAAAGTAATATCGCTTAAGCCGGTGCTAGGAGGCGTGATAGGTGCTAGGAGGCGTGATATGTGTTGCACTTTACCTTATCTCTCATGAACAGACTCAATAAAACCGAGTCTGTTAATTTTATCTCTTGTTTGTGTTTGTTGCTTCCAATGGATCCCTTTCAGTATTTACTGATATTTTCATATACAACATTTTTGTCCAATCTATTTAAGTATTGTTTATATTTTCTACCATGAAATCTCCAAGAGATGAAATCTCCAAGAGGGTAAGTTACGGTGTTCCGTTAGGGCGACGACTTGTTAACGCGGTGGTACGATGTCCCTTACTGACCACCGTAGCATTGCTTGACCGTTTATAACAGTAGATACATTGTTTACTTACTTTGGTGTTCCGTTAGGGCCACGACTTGTAAACGCGGTGGTACGATGAATGGTACGATGTCCCTAACGGATCACCGTAGCATTGCTTGACCCTAGGTTTATAACAGGAGGTAGAGTGTCTACTTACTGCGCTGTTCCGTTAGGGCCACCGTACCATCTTGTATCGGATTGTTAACAATGGCGATAGTACGCTGGTACGATGGTGCAATGGTGATTGTAAGATGGCGATTGTAAGATTGCGATGGTACTATGGCACATCGCATTATCAACACAGTATCATCGTACTATCGATATATCATCTTACCATAACCATCGTACCATTGCCATCTTACCATCGCCATCATACAATCGTACCATCGCCATTGAACTTTCGTATTATTGCCATCGTACCATTGCGTTTACAAGTCGATAGGCGATGGTACGATGGTCCTAACGGAACATCGTAATAATGAGCTCGCCAAATCCAAAAAGAATATGTTTAAGAGAAATAACTCACTGTAAACCTATTCGACTTAATGGAAGACGTAGCAATATGCCTCTCTCCGCTTTGATAATGTCACCAAGTTTCATTAAAACAATTACGGATGGCGGTAGGCATGCAGTACTGGTTCTACCCAGGAAAATGGAGTGCACTACCACAAAAAATCGACCGTCATATATATGGCCTAACATGTGCTAAAATGACGTAAAACACCATTCAGACAAATCTAATGCTAATACACCTGTTTCATACGAATAAAAGCATGTTTGACTAATGATTTGTTTGTTTGCTTGTTTGTCTCATTGATGTTTTACGTCATCGTAAGCACATGTAAGGCCATATATGAGTCGATTTTTTGTTTGTATATACGAACACAAAGGGACTCTTGTGAAAAATCTCTTGATTGCAATATGCGACAATATGCGTATATCGACTAGATGTTGTTTTCTCTTTTATTTATGTTTTATTTATTTTCTTAAATCAGATATATGAGTCACGTTTCTTTATCCCATACACCATATCGCATACATAAAATAAATTAAAAAAGATCTCCAAATGTGTCTCATAATTTTTTCCCAGATGGACGGCACAGTTAGAAGCATCCACTCCGAGTCTCCCGGAGATGGAATAGTTAAAGCTGCAACCGATGTTAAAGCTGCGATGATCATTGTCGGCACACGAGGTTTGGGCAAAATACGACGCACGGTAATGGGCAGTGTCAGCGACTACGTCCTCCACCACTCGCACGTGCCTGTTCTGATTTGCAGGCATGATGCCCACGGTCATGATCATTCATAGCGCGGGGGAAAGCAGAAACGGTCACAATCATTTGACTAGTCTAGATCATCTACGACGCTTGCCTTTTTTCAAGACAAATGTCTAGACTCTTTCTTCTTTCTTTTTTCTCAAGCGGCATCCATTGTACCGAGATTCTCATATCGGTTCTGATTGGCTGATTGCAGTTGGCTGATTGCAGATCAGAACCAAAATAAAATCTTAAAATCACAAACATTTCTGAATAGCTCTAAACCACTGCTGAAGCCAATAATTCAAAGGGGCCTTAATGCAAACCATTTTATTTGATGATAGCTTGAGTTGTCTCAAGTATGAACATGAACTTACAGCCAGTCTAGGCTGATGCAGACGCATCTTTTATCCAAGATATAAAGAACGACAGAAAGACAATAAATTAATACATAAACCAAGAGGAAAACTGCATCGTTATATCGACGAACTAAATAAAGATGGTTAAAATACTATCATAAAAACAAAATAATTACGGACATGTGGTTCCGCTTTCAATTGTTTTTTTTTTCTGCACAAAGAGTTAATACGTTTGTATTTACAGTCAAGCGTCCAGGATGATCAAGACTACCATTTGACACCAGACGTGCTTTAATCAACCATTTGACACCAGACGTGTTTTCGAACGTAACAACAGCAACCATAATGTTATATAAGAACACGGGGAACTTGTGTGATAGATATGCGAATGATCAAAAGGGTTCTTGTATGGTGCCGTTATAATATAAGAATATTTAAATCGTAGTTATGTGTTAAGCATGTTGGCATGTTGGCATATCGCATTCACCTTTAGTTTACATGTATGTTGCGGCATTGGCAGGTGCAGATCCAGGAACTGAGTTAGTTTAAATAGAGAATATTATGTCAGTGCCTTTTACTATCAAGTTTATTAGGCGAGGCTTAGATATAGATATAAAAGTCACCAGAATGCATGATTTACCGTTTCAATTTCAAAATGTTCTAGGGGGAGGACCCGCTAACCTGCATGTATTGAGGTAAGGCCAATAAAAGTGAAATTTCATACAAAATATGCTCTATAGCTTCTGTCCCTGAATATAGATATAAAAGTCACCAGAATGCATGATTTACCGTTTCAATTTCAAAATTTTCTAGGGGGAGGACCCCCTAATCCCCCACCTGCAGGAGGGGGACACCCCCTCACGCACCTACCCCCATCGCCACTTCGTGGCTCAATTCGCCGCGTTGCGGCGAAATCCCCAACCCCCCTTTTCAAAAAACTGGCTACGGGCCTGCATAATATTCTATTTATCATGTAGATTATCCACATTTTCTGTAATTACTATTATAACATATTTCTCAGAATGTTACGCGTAGCGAGGACGCCGCCATGTTGTTGTTTTTTGTTTGTTTTATGAAGTCAGGCAACGTTACGTGCATGACGTCAGATAACGTTACGTACAATAAACGCCGAGGTATTCCGCATTGATTTGCTATATTGGTCAGGTCATCCCTTTATTAGGCAGAAAAGTGCATATCTGCATGATAAACATTAGGCAGAAAGTGCATATCTGCCTAATGTTTATTGCAACTTAGATTAATCACTATCGATGGCTTCCTGTGTAGAACCAGTACTAAGCAATGTGAATTAATTATCTTGCTCAAGGATAAATAACGTGGCCGCGGCGAGGATCGAACTCGCGACCTCACGATTCTGAGTTCGGCGCTCTACCACTGGACCACGCACTCAGGAACTGTGCTGATGGCGCGTTTCCTAGATGGTGAAGTCTGCAGCATTTGCAGAATGATAATCGTTTTAATCCAATAGTGAACAACAGTAACCCTGGGTCGCCCCCACCCTCCACACCCACACATACACTGGATCCGCCCTTGGTATATAGGATATACATGTATATTACTATTATAAAGAAAGCTCATACAATGTTTAAATCACCAAACGAGCTGCCAGGAGGAAAATATCTGATGCGACAACACATCATATTTGCCTACTAGTTTAATAAATTCAATAATAAATCAATAAATCAGCACGAATAGAAAACATCAGATAAAGTCACATGACATAACGCCAGTGAAACAGAGTCATATAATAATTTCAAAGATGGGAGGTAATACCTGTTATATACAAGAACAGGTATCAACTGTTATTTCCCTTCCTTTAACGAGTAATGCATGGTTCCCCTCCATTTAGGTTTCTTTGCACAATTTCAATAGAGGATATATCCTTTATTTTTCATGGCATTTTGATATTTCTTTCAGTTTTTTCAAGTTTTTCAGATCCCTTTTAAAGAAACCTTATTTTAAAATAGTGCATCAACCCCCTTTAAGAAGCAGTTTATACATTGCTGAAGTCATGTCGTGTATTCTGTTAGAAAGTAAACATATATTTCTCCACTCTTCTTTAGTTTGTTTTAAAGGGACTATAGGTGACCTGGAAGAGTAACTGGTGTCAATCAGAAAACATTACAATGTGCTTCAGTTTTATTTTTAAAGGAACACCAGGCAATCTTGATTTTTGTAAAACTCGCGGCGTTCTGTTAGTTTTTCTACATAAATTGCATTTTTTTCAATCATTATTATTAATTATAAGAATGATATAAAACAAATTGTGTTTGCATATTACTAACTGTTGATTGTATTTCACCAATAATATATTCAAACCTATGGTACGGTATAACAGACAAAAGTTGAAAACTCAAAATTGTATATAAATAAGCAGTTTTAAAGTCAAAATGACACTGAATTAATCCATCGATAGGCTTATTGTAATGCTTGATAAAAACTTCAAGATTGTCGTGTGTCCCTTTAAATGTACATATACATTAAACTGAGCGTCATTTTTTTTTTTTTTTTTGCGTGTTCTTTTTTTTATGAAATTGTTTGGTCTGGTTTTATTGTTAAATCATCAACACAATTGTCCATTATAGTTGAATACAATTGTTATTCGAATTTATTATAAACATATCATATGATTCAAGATTGCCGTTTGCCCCTTTAAAGGGACACATGGCAATCTTGAGTTTTATTCAAATATAAAAATGTGCTCCTCGATTTAGTTATCCTGCGTCATTTTTACTTTAAAACTGCTTGCATATAATTAAATGAAAAAATTGAGATTTCAATTTTCTTCATTATTTTACCATTTTTTTAAATATATTTATGGTGCAATATTATAAAAAGTTACTAGTATATAAAAATAATTTGCTTTGAATCATTCTAACAATTAATATTGATGATTAGCAAATGCAAGTTAAGAGAAAAACTAACGGGACGCCGTGAGGTTTTAAAAATTCAAGATTGCCGTGTGTCCCTTTAAACGGTTTCATTTTGACGATTGCATCACCAGATACGGACAACGGTTCGGTTCTTCGCCCATATTCCTCGTCGCCTTGAAACGCAATACAGTTTTAATTGAAAACCTACGATTCATTGCAGAACATATCATATGGTGTCGGATGACTCATTCAAACGTTTTGAAGAGCTATCATATTTCATTGGCTAACAAATATTTAAAAAAAAATCCGTGTTTTTAAGCAGTGACGTGAAACGTATGATTTTTCATGTCCAATATTATGTGTGAAGGTCGTCTAAACACCGGAAGTGTACTGCATGGAGGGGATATACACCTATGTGCATAGTTCTATGTGTAAATGTCGGGCGGATTTTTTTTACCCCGCCATACAATTATTGACAGAATTGTACATGTTTTATAACGGGAATTTGCTCATATTGTGGGATGTGGCTAACCTCCCCTGTCCCCCCGTCTTACCTAGTCAAATCCGCGCTTGTTCAGCGTCTAAATTTAGAACTGAACAATCTATAGTTCATTCTTCTAACCCAGTTTACACTCCACATAGCTACGTTTCACATAGCGGAACGGACGTTTAGAACAACAATATATATTGATAAAACCCGCCTCTCTTCATACTGTGTAGATTTATCTGACTTGTTTAGGTGACATATTTCTTGCTGAGATCTAAGATATTTACTAAGATGGAGGAAGGCACAGCAGTGGCAGAAGGAGTTCAGAAAACAGAGGAACCGAGAGTGGTTGCGATTGCTATTGATGGGAGTGATCATGCTAAATTTGCCTTCAAATGTAAGTACTAAAAATAACTTATTTATAAGTTCATAATGTATAACTTTGCGTGTGTAACTTTTACATAGTTCATTTTACCTGCTTGCCGACGTAACATCTGTTCTTAGATCAATATTTTCTCAACAAGTTTACTGTATGAACTTGACGAGGAGGTCGCGACTGATTAAAATAAAATGGCTACGCGGCAGAGGATTCGTTCTCAGTCCAACTTAATTTATCTTCCCTAACACATTAGTCTTGATCATTTTCGTCCATTGATTGTAAACACAAACGTATTGACTGACCCTTTGTGCTGACAACAATTTAAACCGGAAACATGTCTGTAATGTAGATCTATTTTTTTTTTTAACTACTGTAACACAGTATATAGGCTAATAGTATTTTTGACCATCCGCATTTAGTTCGTCGAAATAAGGATGAAGTTTCCCTCTTCGTTTACTTATTAATTTAAATTAGTGTCTTTCTGCCGTTCTTTATATCTTCGATAGAAAGTGTGTCTGTATCAGCCAATCAGAAACGATACCAGAATCCCGGTAAAATGGCTGCTGTGTCAGACCTTTTTTTTTATATAGAAGAACAGCTCTAGACGTTTGTCTTGAAAGCAAACAAACGTCCCAGATGATCTCGACTACTAACACATTTGTCAATCCCACCCACATCATGGCTCTGTTACCTTCATCCTGTCGGACACGTCGGAATCTTAAGTATTGTCCAAACACCTGTCTATCACCCACACTTTCAAAATTATATATGTCAAGGGAGTCCGCGACATTAAAGGGTTACCAACAGGTCGAATTATTGTTTTCTGTTTGCACCATTGTGACTCATTTCCCTTCTTTTTAGAATCCTGTGCCATCCCCTGATTCCCTCGTATAAAGTTTATTTCACGTGTTTTCTAGTCCGAGGACTCATTCACCTTGCAATATTGCTGCACTACATACATTACTGGTAATGAAGCTTGCCAACACGTAGGTTATATCTGGTTACAAACGGGTGTAATACATACTGATATATAATATTCACAGGATGTCCAACGATGTGTTACATGGATATATCATGGACTGGGGCGAAATCAAAGGGTCTTCCTGTCGAACATGTTCGAGGCGGAGGGCAGGGAAGAAGACCCTTTGATATCGCCCAGTCCATGATATATCCTCATAACACCGAGTTGGACATTCTATACGTTTTTTTTTATCGCATGTCTACATATAAACAATATAATGTTTCTAATGTTAAACTGTTCGAAAATGGAAAACACCCCCGTAGGATGCCATAAAATAATGAATAATCTACTGCGACATAATCTGGGCTCAGCGACGTGAATTGACATGTCGCCAGTACTTAGATATCTCCGCCCTATTGTTGATGTCGGAGTATATTGACAATAGGTTATATTATTACATAGTTGCACGTGCTTTATTATACAGTGACACGTGCTGTTGTTTGTCAGAGGTATCGTTTTGGTTTGATCGGTTAAAATGGATAAATGATTGACAACTGGCGACATGTTAATTGCTCTGTGCCCACGAACGAATTGACCAATCAAACCAATATGATACAGAACGTCAACCAATCGAATTGTTAAATTTAAGCGCGTGCTCCTTTTTGGGCATTGAGAACGGTAGGGCTTATTCAAGAAAATGAATTTTTAATTGAAGATGAAGACATACTTTTGTCTCAATTCGTTTCAATACATTTACAGATGCTCAGGTGCGTAATATTATTAGCGTTGCAAACTTGCAAAATGTTTTATTAAAATTGTTCACTACATTGTGTTTCCTATATTTTTGTCTCACAAGAAACAGATTCTTGAAAGATAATGTGATCACTTTCCATATCGTGTCCAATTTTTTTGTCTTTTTAAAAGCAGTTTCTAGTAATTTTGGTAGCCACGCCCCATTATATGATATCTGGTATAACGGCACACTTTTTGATAAGTGGGCCGTTATACGAAATATCAGTACACTTTCGTGTTCCTGAATTGAATATATCATACGACTTTGGACACGTACTCTCAGACATGCGATAATAAAAGATATGAAGGTGGACCTTTCAAAATACGTGTAAAATGTTTTGCAAGTTATCTTAAAACTTGACACGTAAACAGGGCGATCCGATTACCTAATATGTTTGTTTGTTTGAATGGTGTTATACATCATTTAAAGCAAATGTTAGGTCATATATGACGGTCGATTGTTTTTTTGTGGTAGAGACAGACGACTCCATTTTGGGATGACGAGTCCTCCGCCGTTCGTCCGTCCGTTGTTAACTTTTGGCTCGTTAAAACGATAGGGCCTTCATTTGTCATCGGATCTCTACCAAACTTTACCAGATTGTTAATATCAATGAAAGCGTGGACAAGTTCGAAAGCCAGCCAGATCGGACCAGTAACAGCGAAGTTTTGACCCTAGATTTATTTAAAAATGCTTTATTTTGCCTCGTTAAGACGACAGGGCTTTCATTTTTTTCATCCGATGTTTACCAAACTTTACCAGATTGTTAATATCAATAAAAGCTCGGACAAGTTTGAAAACCAGCCAGATGAGACCATTTACACCGGAATTATGGCCCTTGATTTTCTGAAATATACTATGTTTGCCTCATTAAGACGAAAGTACCTTCATTTGGCCGGATTTCAGTGAAACTTTTCAGGATGATCAGTACCAACACTAGTTGTACATATCGTCACCGTGTTCCGTTTGAATGATTTTGGCAGAGTTCTGGCCCTTTAAAGGTTTTAATTCACAAACTTTGGCTGGACTAGTTCTCCTGAACCTCCCCAGATTGTAACGAAACTTTACTTGGATGATCAACACCAAGCTTAGTTGTGCATATCGTTGTCGCGTTCCAGTTTACAGGTTTTTGGTGGAGTTAAGGCCCTTAAAAGGTTTTTGAAGTTTTTAAAAGGTTCAAGCCTGAACCCCTGGCTTGATTTCAACGAAACTTGACAAGGATGATCAGTATCAAGCCTAGTTGTGCATATCATCGCCATATTCCGGTTGAATGATTTTGTCTCCATTTTCGAAGAAAAAAAGAGACATAGGTGTTGCTTTTCCGGCGGCGAAGGCGAAGGGGATGGCGTCAGCATTCAAGTTGTGCAAATACTACATTTTTGGCCTGTAATAATATTAAAGCGTTTTTTTACTAACGGCAGTTTAGACAATTGCACTATGTGGACTTGTCAAGAAGTTTGTGAAGCACTCATCATCCTATTAGATAATATTTTTGTCAGGTATGGAACGATATCCCTATGGGTACGAACTGTGCACCACTTGTCGCAGATTTGTTTTTTATATTGCTATAAAAGAGATTTCATGTTGAGTCTTTCACCAGGTACTCAGGAAGATGTTATTGAAGCCTTTAATAACACATCTCGGTATCTGGATGATATATTGAACATTGACAACCCTTTCTTTTCTACTATGATTAATAATATATACCCTAAAGAACTAAAGAACTTAACAAAGCTAATATTTCTGATACTAACGCTTCTTTTCTCGATTTACATCTCTCCATTGAAAATGGTGAAGTAATTAGTAAAATTTATGACAAGAGAGATGGTTTTAATTTTGATATTGTTAATTTATCCCCATTTAGATAGGGATGTTCCCCGAGCAACTTCTTATGGGGTCTATGTGTCTCAACTTATTATTTTTTCTACAGCTTGTACTCGACTTGTGGACTTTACTATTCGTAATCTTTGCATTACTGAAAAGCTACTCCATCAGGGCTACCGTTATCATAAACTGCGTAAAACCTTTGCAAAATTTTATTATCGTAAACATGATATTTTTTCCAAATATAAAAGTAATTTAAGAACTCATCTCGCGACAAGGACTATCACAACCTGAATTATATGGTGATGTGATTTACAAACTTCGTAAGATCCTTGGTCATGGTCATTTTCATACTATCTTTGTTAAACTTGTTAAACGGTTTACCAAAAGAGATTATGACCGTACCATTTTGCAACGCACTGCATGCTTGGTGGTGAACCCATTTACAGTTCGCCACTATGCTTTCCTCTTTCATTGTGCGATGACCGGACAGGCTGTTGACCCTATGATGACGTCTACCTAAAGACCAAAAGGACGGTGACGTTTGATGTGCCCTCAATGGTTTATTCTCATGTTGCTCTGGCTTCTGCCAAGTCAGTGAGTACTTTCTTTGTGACTTTCAAGGCTATTGTTGTTTTTTTGTATTTATATATACACGAGCATCTTTGTATTTTACTTATATTGCCTATTAATGCTGCCTTTGTTGGTTAGAGAATAGTTCATGGCGGGGATTTCTTTATTTACACTGTCCCGTTTTATTGGGATGACAGTAGGGTAAGAGTGAGGTTTGGTGCACCCTAGAACCTGGTTTAAACCCCCAGCGGCCTTTTTTGCCACTGACCGTTCCAAGGCGGTAGGAGGGCTGGCGTGGCGCAGTCGGTAGCGCGGCGGATTTGTAACCGGAGGCCCCGGGTTCAATCCTCCGTGGTGCCACTGAGTTCCGTCGGTGTGTTCTTGGGCAAGACACTTTTCCTTAGCCTCGTCCGTCGGACGGGGACGTAAACCGGGCGGTCCCGTGTATCGGTCTATCATCCGAGCACGTTAAAGAACCATAGGAATCTATTCGATAATAAGAGTAGGGCAGGTTCCCGGATTCCTATGTATCCTTACCCTCTCTCTGGGGCGGCTCTAAATAACCTGTACTGTGTTGATGAGCCGTTAAACAACATTCAATTCAATTCCAAGGCGGTAGAGCCTTTTGTGTTTGTGATGTCTAATTTGGCATTTTGACCATCTTTTCTGTATGTGTTTGTGGCTGATTTTCCTGTTCGATTTTTTATATCCATATTTGCATTTAGGTCATTTTCTCGTAAACTGTATGCATTAGACCTTTCAAACTTTGCTTATAGTTGTATCTTGGGTGATGCATTGAAACGTGACAAACTTGGAAGTGACCTTGACCCTCCAAGCAAAGGGCAGATAACTTAATGTTTACCTTCAACTTCTGCGTTTAGGTCACTTTTTCACAAATTTTATGCACTAGACATTTCAAACTTTGCTTATAGTTGTATCTTGGGTGATACATTGCAACGTGACAAAGCAAATGTGGATGTGACCTTGACCCGCCAAGCAAAGGGCTGATAATAGTTTTTACCTTCAACTTTTGCGTTTAGGTCAATTTCTCACAAACTGTATGCACTAGACATTTCCAACTTTGCTTACAGTTGTATCTTGGGTGGTACATCGCAGCGTGACAAAGCAAATGTGGAAGTGACCTTGACCCTCCAAACAAAGGGCAGATAACCTAATAAGTTTTACCTTCAACTTTTGCGTTTAGGTCACTTTTTCACAAACTGTATGCACTAGACCTTTCAAACGTTGCTTATAGTTGTATCTAGAGTGGTACATTGCAATGTGACAAAGCTTATATGGATGTGACCTTAACCCTCCAAGCAAGGGGCAGATAACCTTATAATTTTTACCTTCAACTTTTCTGTTTAGGTCACTTTTTTACAAACTGTATCTACAATATCTTTCAAACTTTGCTTATAGTTGTATCTTGAGGGGTACATTGCAACCTGTCAAAAAGCAAATGTGGATGTGACCTTGACCCCCAAGCAAGGGGCAGATAACTTAATAATTTCTACCTTCAACATTTGCCTTTAGGTCACTTTCTCACAAACTTCATGCATTAGACCTTTCAAACTTCGCTTATAGTTGTTTCTTGGGTAATACATCACAACGTGTCAAAAAGCAAATGTGGATTTGACCTTCACCATCCAAACAAAGGGCAGATAAATTGAATTGTTACATTTACATCACTTTCTCATGAACGATAATTATGCACTAGATGCTTTAAACCTTGTTTATAGCTTAATCTTTGGAAGACAAAACATTCTATTTTGACATAGTTGTGTCCTGGGTAGTGCATCTTTTTGGATGCATGGATTTCATCTATAGCCTTGTCATACTTTTTGGAGGTGATGATTTTTTATTTATTTATTTTTTTTTAATTTTTTTTTTTATAGAATGGCATTTTGTTTGAAACAAATGCATTTAAATGTCATTTCATCCAACTGTTTTTAGTTATTAAAATGTTTACAAACGTTCATTTAAGCATAAGTTATCTTTTATTTTTAAGTCCCGCCGATATCATTTAAAACTTCATACACACTTACATCTATATGGCAGCAATATGTTCCTACCCGATTCAGGTCTATATAAATGACCTTGACCTACTTTTTACACTGTTAATTTATGACAGGATATGTTCCAATGAATAGTGGGTCAATATGAATTACCTTGAACTACCTTTGGCACTTTGTTAATCTACATTGAAGTTTTATATTGAAGATTTTTATTAACTCAGTTTCTCAGATACCAAAAGCCATACAGTTTCACACAGGTCAAAATAAATATTAGACAATTACTGGCCTTTCATAACATACTCTTCTTCTAATAGAAGACATGTGGCATACGGGCTCAGTAATGATTGCATTTATTTATACGGGTAGGGGGGGAGGGGGTGTGTGGGTGAATGTACGAACGAACGAACGAATGAATGAATGTGTTTTCTAAACAATCTAAATTATGTGTCCGTGTGTATGCAATCATTTGTAGGTAGGGACAATTCTCGGAGCGTCTCCGTAGCCGAATGGTTAACGACGTTGCGTTGTAAACCTTTGCCTCTCAACGCTGCGGGTTCGAATACCACTGGGAGTTCGACTTGTAAGTGAGGAAGTGTCGATTCTTACGGATGGCGGGAGATGTACGGTACTGGTTCTACCCAGGAATAAGTGGGTGATCTGCCTCCACCACAAAACAAAATCGACCGTCATAAATAACCTTGCATGTTTTGAAAATGACGTAAAACAACATACGAACAAACAAACAAAACAGTCCCGGTCGCTTATGGTGTCCTACTTGCAGGTATATAAGTAAAGCAAGTGCCATAATACAATATATGTATTTAACACGTAATTAAATTTTTAGTTCGAAGGCATATTATACTCTAAAGAAACCAAACCTGATTGTGTAATCCTTACTGTTTTTTTATGTTGATGTTATTATTTATTGTACGGTGTTACTGGGGGATGGTTCCTCGACCTTCACACACCTATGACGGTCCAATAAACGCGGTTTACTTACAGGAACTCGAAAAGCAAAAAAAAGAAAAGAAACTGCTTGATTACATTTTTATGACATAAGCCATGAAAAACGCTAGCTTCCAGTTTTGTTGCACATGGTGAGAAAAAACTTGTTTTAAATTACAAAATTAACAACGAGAAAACACATGATTCCAGTTATATGACAGTGAAGGAATGTTTGATTCCCGTTACATTGCAAACAGTGAATTTTTTGTTTGCAGTAATTAAGCTTTTTAAAGCACATATAAAAATATGCACATGCATTTACATAAGCAGAATATAACTTGCCTTTTTAATATTACACTTAACATTTTGTTACTCCAAAAATGTTACTCCATTTTTTAAGCAACCGATGACCTTTTAGCGGGGCATTCGTGTCCCATGGACACATATTCTAGTGTGTGTTTTTTGTGTTTTTTATTTTTTTTATTATTTTTTCTCATAAGAAACCTCGGTTCATTGGTTCATTTTTTCTTTAATTGGGAGCTTAGGGGGCCCTTGTTGGATCAGTTTTACATAGTTATTTTTAATTATTATAATTTTATTGTTTTTAAATTTTTTGTTATTTTTTTTTGTTATTTTTTTTTCTCATAAGAAACCTTGGTTGATGGGTTCATTATTTCTTTAATTGTGAGCTTAGATTGGATCCGTTTTACATAGAGTTATAGGGAAGAACTTCAAACATCTTCTCTGAAACTACAAGAGATAACAGTTTAATATTTTTTATTTATTATCAGCTTATGGATCCTCTACCAGTTTTGTTCAAATGTTGACCCTTGGATTAAATGTGGCCCTGCCCCAGGGGTCGCAGTTTTACATAGACTTATATAATATAGGGAAACGCTTTAAAAATCATCTTCTCTGAAATTACAAAAGTCAAGGGTTTAATATTTTGTATTTACACTCAGCTTATGTTCTTCTACCTAGTTTGTTTGAATGGTGACCCTGGGGTCAAATTTGGCCACACCCCAGGGGTCACATGTTTTACACAGACTTATAATGGGAAAAACTTTAAAAATCTTCTTCTCTGAAACTACAAGAGCCAACACTTTAATGTTGTGTATTTACACTCCGCTTATGGTCCTCTACCAAGTTTGTTCAAATGTGACACTGTAGTCTAATTTGGCTCTGCCCCTGGGTCACATGTCAAACTTGGTTTGAGTGTGTATATTAATGAAAGTTGGATTTATTATAAAGCTAGCCGAACTTGAGCCAAATATATCCGTCCTCCTGAAATAACAAGACCATCTGACAGTAGCCGTACTAATGAGATGAAGTAACAGATTGATAAATATCACGTGACCAGGTAATTAAATAGTAATCTATGGTGATGAATTTCATTAATACTTATATCTAGTAGATATTCGAAGTTATGAAGGCTCAAGGTCATGATTTATACCAATTAAAAAACAAACGCATTTCTTCCACTCGAGGATAATACATGATTCGGCGGGGGAAATCAATTCATCGAATTTAATTGTTTTATTCAATATTGAGTTTCCAGGACGGTGTCAAACCTAATATACGTAATAGTTTTTGCGTAATCTGTTTGATATAGAAGACGCAGAGGGGAATAGAAACTGTGATACACTGTAAATATCCTAGCAACTTGGTTGTTATCAAAATAATTGGTATGAGGTCTTTAAAAATACGCATATCAAATGAATTGCCAAAGCGGAGATGAATATCAAGAATTAATGATCGTCGACCACACATAAATAGGTCATATTGTGCGCAAAAGCTGATGAATGAATGAATGAATGGTGTTTTACGGCACGCCGACACATATACATAGGTCAACTTATGCACAAAAGCTGATGAATGATGAAGAAATGAGGAATGTCAAACAGATGTGGTATCCGCATAATTTGTTGACAGCATTAAGAATGAGATGAATAAAAGCACGTGTCTAAAAGCATATACTACCACTTCACTCCGGTGTATAACGATAAATCGTGGTTTAAAACTGTTTTAATAAGTTTTTACGAAACGCAGACTTTACGAAACGTAGACAAAGTGGGGCCATTGAAATGTTTCACAAAGTCAACGCAGTTCAATCAATAGAACAGAACACCACTTTGAAGATTGTTAAAAATGGTTTCTTTCAAAACCTTAATTACTGGTATCAAAAGGCTCATGATGTTTAACAAATGTTGCATATTCATAGATACAAGCACATTCATTGATACAAGCACATTCATAGATTCAAGCACATTCATAGATACAAGGTAGGGGACAGAATGGTATAGTTACTATGCTACCGGTGTAAGTGTTTACGATTCACTGTTAAACATGTTTCCAGTTGTTCTTGTTTTTGTACTAATGTACAAAACAAAATCTGTCTCCATTTCATATCATATCGTCTAAGGTCACAAATAAAAGCCTCCCGTGCTCCCGACATATTTTGTTATTGTAAAATCTCCAACAAACCCCAATTACTGTAATGCTCAAGGTCGTAAGATAAGCCTAATGGTATACCATGAATAGAAACGTAAGGTAGGCTTCGTGAAATCCGATTAAAAACATGCACATGCATCTACATCGGGTAGAATTACTGTGTCTCAGCATTTCGATCAATATCGAACACGTTAGTAAAACATCGGGGATATGATTCCAGACATTATTCAGTTTGCCGTGTACCTACGGGTAATAACTATGTTACGTATAATCTGAAAATCTCAATTATGTTCTTGGTTTAAAATAGAATCGTAGTGATAAAAGCAAAGGACTTCGATCCTCAGGAATAGGCGTGATACTCAAACAAGCATTTTGTCACGTGCGTATAATAACAGGGTGCTAGCCCCTTTCTTTTCACCATATTTTGGCAGAGTGGGCAATTGTTTGTCCAGATGTTTCGATAAGATGTGTGTACTTTGTGACAGTAATTCCCTTCATAACCCTATTTCATTCATCTTTGTAAATATTGTTTGTTTCTGTGCGTATTTTTGGTTGATTGTGGTCCTTGACTGCAAAATTTCATTTCCTGTTCGACTAATAGCACCATTCAATATTTTCGATATTCCACTAGTGGTATAACATAACGTTAATGACGTCATTGGCGTCACGTTAATGTACGTTTTCTGACGTAATGTGACGTTATAAGTTATGTGATAAATAGAATCTATATCATTTTGCCAACTCGTTTAATAAATTCAATAATGAATGAGTACTCATGTAAGATCCTCTATTTATCAAAACAAGTGCATTTTATTTATTAACAGGGCTTTTTTCCCTTCATAAACAGGGGCCGATATTCGGCCCTAGCAAAACAGACTACTTTTTCCCCCTCTTTGGCTGAGAAAATTCCCCTATAATGCTTTACATTATTCCCCCCTCTACAGTTCTCAACATCATTATGTTTGGGACCCGTTTTATCTAAAATGTACCTCTTTTACATACACAAATCTTCAATTTCTGCCCAATATACTATTCCCCCTCGATCTCGAAATCGCATTAATTCTTCCCCTTTAACTTGAAAATCGCGCTTTTTACCCCTATTGAAGGGCCTGGGCCTCTTCCCCATTTTCCGAAAAAAAAACTGATTTACAAATCATATTGAAACTAGATATACACCTCCAAATAATAAAGGATCACCGGAACATTGACTCTTAGGCTACATACCATGTTCAAACGGTTACACACAAAGAGCAAGCATTGTTAAATCTTATTGGACATTGTCAGGTCAGCTGTATTAGATAAAAGAGCAAAATGTCAATTGACTTTGCTCCTTGGTCGAGGGGTTAGCGACTTTGCTTTGTAAACCTTCTCGCCTCTCCCGCTTGAGCGAGAAGGTGTCGATTCTTACGAATGGCAGGAGGCATACAGTACTGGTTCTACCCAGGAATAAGTGAGTGGTCTGCCACCACCACTAAACGTCGCATAAAATGTACTGACAATGACGTTAAACATCAAACAAATATGTTAATTAAAAAATAAGTGGTGTTTTAAAAAAAAAAATTTCAGTTATTTTCGCCAAAACAACACAACTTAAAGTCTCAGAGTGTTTTGTGATTTTATTCCTTCCTTTTAATCATCGTATTATGATGGATTGTCTCGTTACTTTACACCAGCAGTTTTAAACGGACACTTTCCCTTTGGGAATAATTGTTGTCAAACTTGAACCATGTTAGACTTATTTATATGTAATAGATAGAGTATGGTCTCGACGAGATGGTTGATTGAAACATATCGATGGATTACGCTACGACAATCTTGATGTTTAAAGCAATCGTACTCTATTACGTAGCATGTCCATTACATTAAATTTCATCAGATACATTTAGTACCAGCTAAATTCATGTCCTTAAATATATTAACATACAATTAATGGCATGCCTATCCCGAGAGGCATAAAACAAAGTCCATCAACATTCTAGCTTTTGTAAGACACCGCCTGTATAAAAGTCATTGTCTTTACAAACACGTATATCATGTCCCTTGATTGTGACAGTTTTAAGGACTCGTGTATACATGTAGATTGTCTGAAGCAGTTGAACGTTGATACGTATGATCTTGCATGAGTGGGTGTGTATTATTGCCTGCAATAAACGAGTTTGATAAAACGATACGATCCGAAATATTCGAATTGAATTCAACACAGTATAGGTTATTTAGAGCCGCGCCAGAGAGAGGGGAAGGATACATAGGAATCCGGGAACCGTGCCCTAGTCTTATTATCGAATAGATTCCTATGATTCTCTAACGTGCTCGGAGGATAGACCGATACACGCGACCGCCCGGTTTACGTCCTCATCCGACGGACGAGGCTAAGGGAACGTGTCTTGCCCAAGAACACACCGACGAAACTCAGTGGTACCACGGAGAATTGAACCCGACCTTTTCGAGGAAAAAAAAGAGGTGTTGCTTTTCCGGCGGCAACGGCGGCAACATTCAAGTTTTGCGTTTAGGTAATTTTCTCACAAACTGTATACTCTAGACCTTTCAAAATTTGCTTATAGTTGTATCTTGGGTGGTACATCGCAACGTGATAAGCAAATGTGGAAGTGACCTTGACCCTCCAAGTAAAGGGCAGATAACATAATAATTTTTACCTTAATTTTTACCTTCAACTTTTGCGTTTAGGTCAATTTTTCACAAACATTATGCACTAGACCTTTCAAACTTTGCTTATAGTTGTATCTTGGGTGGTACATTGCAACGTGATAAAGCAAAAGTGGAAGTGACCTTGACCCTCCAAGCAAAGGGCAAATAATAATATTTACCTTCGACTTTTGCGTTTAGGTAAATTTCTCACAAACTGTATGCACTAGACCTTTCAAACTTTGCTTATAGTTGTATCTTGGGTGGTACATTGCAACGTGATAAAGCAAATGTGGAAGTGACCTTGACCCTCCAAGCAAATGGCAGATAACTTAATAATAGTTACCTTCACCTGTTGCGTTTAGGTACATTTTCCGCAAACTGTATGCACTAGACCTTTCAAACTTTGCTTATAGTTGTATCTTGGATGGTACATTCAACACGACAAAGCAAATGTGGAAGTGACCTTGACCCTCCAATCATTAATATTCCTTTCTCATTAACTATAAGTATGCACTAGATGCTTTAAACCTAGTTTATAGGTTAATCTTTGGAATACAAAACATTCTATTTTGAATAGTTGAATAGTAACCCAGGGATCGCGCGTTCAATCCCAGACAGGACCGAATTTGGGTTAATTATCGAAATATTTCAAAAGTATTTCCTACCTTACCAGTCCTTCGCATGAGACTTTAAACCGAGGTCTGCTCGCTAAAATGCTTAGTGCAAAACAGCGAGGATAAATAAACGCTTATACGCAAGTGCTGTCGGCGCATTTGGTAATCGCAATGATAAGAAAAAAATCACCGTATGAAGAAGAAAAGTTACTGTCTTGGTTTGGAAATAAATGCAATAAAGCACGCAAGCAGTTCCACCGTGCAAACTTTCAGTATCAGAAATTAATAAAAACAGATATGAAAAAAGCCGGTAAAAATTATAAAGCGACACTTTACAAGTACCATTTCGAATTCAAAAACAAAAAAGGTCATACAATTTAAAAAAGCTGGGAACAAACCAAAGAAAATATTGTAAGGTTCTAAACGGTAAACAAACAAATAGTGTTAATGCGACATTAAACGAATTATATCAGAATTTCAAAGAAGCGAATTTTGTTGCTTCAGTAAACGATAATGATGATGAAGATGACGATGATGATGATTTTGATGATGATAATAAAAATAATTATAATAATAACACTAATGATTATAATAATACTGATATGTTGAATAATGAATTCGATTTTTTGAACAAAGACACTGCAGAGGAGATTGAAAAATTTCAAAAAGCCTGAATATTAATAAAGCTTCAGGATTTGACAAAATTTTAACTGAACATATAAAAGCAACACTACCTGTGATAGTCAAGTCTATTTGAAACTCTTTAATCTAGTTCTGAACACAGGAGTTGTTCCTGAATCCTGGACTAATGGAATTATCAATCCCATTTTTAAAAACAAGAGGTCAATGACCATGAAGCTCTACTGATAGATTTTTGATAGCTAGGTCAACATTCCTGTGAAGTTTCATGAAAATCCATAAAGTAGTTTCATAGGAGTAGTCGCTACAAATTTTCATTATATAACTCTATGTAAACAAAGATGGCCGCTGGCGGCCATGTTTAATGTCAAATCAAAATAATGTTTGACGAGGATCAACATCATGTCATACTGATCATTTTAGAAAAAGTCCCATATCAATATCACTTACAGTTTTCAAGAAGTAGTCGCTACAAACTTGAATTTTGAAAATCTAATTTCAGCCATGGCGGCCATCTTGTATTTCCGGCCGACCTGAAATGTTGCTAGGATCATTTAGACATCAAGAGCAACATTCCTGTAAAGTTTCATGAAAATCCGTCGAGTAGTTACAGAAAAGTAGTCGTTACAAGTTTTTACTAGATAACTCTATGTAAACAAAGATGGCCGCTGACAGCCATGTTAATCATCGAATCAAAGCGATTTTCGACAAGGACCAACATCATGACATGCTGATCATTTTAGAAAAAGTCCCATATCAATATCACTTAGAGTTTTCAAGAAGTAGTCGCTACAAACTTGTTTTTTAAAAATCTATTTTTAGATTTGGTGGCAATCTTGGATTTCACATCAACATGAATTTTTGCTAGGATCAACTAGACTTCATGGGCAACATTTCTGTAAAGTTTCATGAATATCCATTCAGTAGTTTCAGAGGAGTAGTCGCTACAAAAAAAACGTTTACGGACGGACAGACAGACGGACGACGGACGCCGCACCACGGCATAAGCTCTGCTGATCTCTGATCAGAAGAGCTAACAAGGGTAATAGAAGTAAGACGGAAACTTATCGACCGATTACACTATTAAGCTGCATTGGAAAACTTGTTACAGCCATAATTAACTCAAGGCTACAACATTTTGCCAACGATATAATAAACGTGCTTCAAGCAGTCTTTAGACGAGGGTTTTCTACAAAAGGAAATATGTGTGTACTACATTCTCTGATTGGCCGAAAGGTTAACGACTTTGCTTTGTAAACCTTCGCCTCTCACCGCTGCGGGTTCGTATCACACTGGGAGCTCGACTTGTAAGCGAGGAAGTGTCGATTTTACGGGTGGCCGGATGTGTACAGTACTGGTTCTACCCAGGAAAAGTGGGTGGTCTGCCTCCACCACAAAATATCGACCGTCATATATAACCTTACATGTGTTGAAAATGACTAAAAGCACCATACAAACAAACAAACAAATAAACAGATTAAAATATTACAAAATAGTAAGAAAAAACTGTTTTGTGCATTTATTGACCTAAAGCGAGCATTTGATAACAGTTTGGAGAGCGGGGCTCTGGTCGAAATATGATATTAATGGCAAATGTCTGACTTTAAAATATGTACAATAATATTAAATCATGTGTAACAGTAAACGGTGAATTTCTCATGTAACATAGGCGTAAGACAAGGTGAAAATCTTTCACCAATCTTATTTTCATTATAACTTAACGATTTAAATGATTTTTAGCTCTACTGGCCGAAGGCCAGCAGAGCTTATGGGATGCCGAGTTGTCCGTCGTCCGTCCGTCCGTCGTCCGTCCGTTGTTAACTTTTGTCTCGTTAAGACGATAGGGCCTTCATTTTTCATCCGATCTTTACCAAACTATAACAGGTTGTTAATATCAATAAAAGCTCGGATGAGTTCGAAAACCAGCCAGATCGGACAAGTAACAGCGGAGTTATGGCCCTTGATTTAGTTAAAAATGCTATATTGCTAAATTTTGCCTCGTTAAGACAATAGGGCCTTCATTTTTCATCCTATCTTTACCAAACTTTACCACATTGTTAATATCAATGAAAGCTCGGACAAGTTCGAAAAACAGCCAGATCGGACCAGTAACAGCGGAGTTATGGTCCTTGATTTAGTTAAAATTGCTATATTTTGCCTCGTTAAGACGATAGGGCCTTCGTTTTTCATCCTATCTTTACCAAACTTTACCACATTGTTAATATCAATGAAAGCTCGGACAAGTTCGAAAACCAGCCATATCGGACTAGTATCAGGAGTTGTAGCCCTTGATTTAGTTAAAAATGCTATATTTTGCATCGTTAATACGATAGGGGCTTCATTGTTCATCCGATCTTTACCAATCTTTATCAGATTGTTAATGTCATTGAAAGCTCGAACAAGTTTGAAAACCAGCCATATCGGACTAGTTACACCGAAGTTATGTCCCTTGATTTAGTTAAAAATGCTATAGTTTGCCTCGTTAAGAAGATAGGGGCTTCATTGTTCATCCGATCTTTACCAAACTTGATCAGATTGGTAATATCAATAAAAGCTTGGACAAGTTCGAAAACCAGCCATATCGGACCAGTAACATCGGAGTTATGGCCCTTGATTTACTTCAAAATGATATATTTTGCCTCGTTAAGACGATAGCGCCTTCGTTTTTCATCCGATCTTTACCAAACTTCATGAAATTGTTAATGTCTATGAAAGCTTGGTCATGTTTGAAAACCAACCAGATCGGACCAGTAACAGCGGAGTTATAGCCCTTGATTTTGTTAAAAATGCTATAATATGCCTCGTCATACGATAGTGCCTTCATTTTGCATCTGATCTTTGCCAAACTTTACAAGATTTTACAACTGTCTTTTTTATATTATTATTAATTTTATTTTAATTATTATTATTATTATTATTTATTTATTTTTTTATTTAATTTTTTTTTTTTTTTTTTTTTTTTTAATAATTTTTATAATTGTTTTTATTTTTTTTTTTTTATTTTTTTTGAAATTATTCTTTTTTTTTCATAATTTTTTTTTTTTTTTTTTTTAGCTCTATGTTTGACCAGTCGGACCAGTAACGGAGGAGTTATGGCTCTTGATTTAGTTAAAAATAAATGCTATATTTTGCCTAGTGAATACGGTATGGCCTTCATTTTTCATCTGATCTTTACCAAACTTTACCAGATTCTTTAGTTATGGCCCTTGATTTAGTAAAAAAGCTGTTTTTAGCCCGAAACTTTCAAAAAAACGTAAATGGCAGTCACTCGCTTCATTGATGTTATAAGAGCCATGTTAGCCAGTAGAGCGTCCACAGGCCCTCTTGGGCCTCTTGTTTTTTTACATGAAATAGTACTGTAAATGGTATTAATCTTGAGGAAACTGTGGATGCTATGTATACCTACTTGAAACTGTTTGTTCTTTTATATGCCGAAGACACAGTTGTAGTATGCAAAAGTGATTTACAAAACGCTTTAAATACATACCAGTTATATTGTGAAACCTGGAAATTAACTATTAACAAAAGCAAAACCAAAGTGTTTTTTTCCTCGAAAGGTCGACAAAGACAATTTGGTTTAATATATCAAGAAGAAGAATTAGAAATAGTTATTGAATATCAATATTAAGGAATTATTTTTAGTAGAAGTGGCTCATTTTTTAATGCCAAAAAAACATTTTGCAAACCAGGGTCTCAGAGCATTTTATAGCTTAATGAAAACAGATAAACGTTTATTATTACCTATTGACATGCACATTCATATTTTAACAAAACTGTTAAACCTGTACTTCTTTACGGATGTGAAATATGGGGATTTGGAAATTTAGATGTCATAGAGCGGGTGCAACATAAGTTTTTAAAATATGCCTATGGTAAAAAGTTAAGCATATCAACATTTTTATGTGATTGTCTTTGACATATTTTTAAAGTGAGTTAAAACAAAAATATTTCTAAAATACTGATCTTTGCCTATGGGGTTTATAACAATAATAAAGATTTTACGGTTCGGTAATTGGTTAACTAGGGTATTAAACAAGCACACTAGGCACGTGGAATTGACCATTTTGGTAGATTCGGTACATGTGCTTATTTGTGGTGATTTGTAACTGTAAACATGGCTCGAAGAAGAATGTCAGCTGCAGAAAGATGGCGGATTGTTGGAATGCATGAAGCTGGTAAGACGCAAAGAGCTATTGCGGAGACTTTCAATGTTCAACAAAGTGTAGTCAGTAAACTTTTGCGAAAGTTTAGAGACACTGGACATTTGGCTGATAGGACAAGATGTGGTCGACCAAAATTAACGAATGATAGAGAAGATGGAGCTCTTCTACGCATCAGCCGACGAAACAGGTTTGCATCAGCAGAGAACGTACAGATTTTGTTCCTTGCACGTACAGGTATTCGCTTACCAAGATCAGCTGTTAATAAGCGTCTTCCCCGTGCTGGTTTACGTGCCAGACGTCCAGCTACTAGACCTAGACTAACTCAAAGACATATGGCTGACCGTCCTCACTTTGGTCAGCAGCATGCGGCATGGCGCATTCGCTCCTGGAGGAAGATGAGAGCCGGTTTTGCCTCTACCATAAATATGGTAGGCGACGTGTACGTCTTTACGAGGAGAGCGTTACAACCCAGATTGCCTGCAGAAGACCGTAGCTGGAGGTGGGGGAATTGTGATGATGTGGGGTGGGGTAGGAGGGGAGGATTTTAGTTTTGACCATAAATTGCCCCTACAGATCATTCAGGGTACCTTAAATGCAAGAAAATATCGCGATGACATCCTAGAACCAGTGGACACACCCTTTCTGCACGGTCCCCACGAGCAAAACATGATTCTACAGGACGACAATGCGCGTCCACAGAGCACGCATCATAACTGAATACAAGATAACACAAAACATCCGCTCTATGAATTAGCCTTCCTTATCTCCAGACTTCAACCCAGTTGAGCATCTTTGGGACGAGCTGGAGCGCCGTGTTCCGGCAAGAGAACCGGAAGTAACCAACCTTGATGAACTTCACCAGGCTCTTCTAGAGGAATGGGACCAAATTCCGCTGATTCGACGAAAACAATTGGTAACGTCAATGATTAAACGCTGCCGCGTTGTTTTACAGCAGCGGGGAGGATATACCCTCTATTAACTGTTTGTAATGTTCGATCAGACTATTTCAGGGGGGTGTGACTGAGTAGAACTGTGGAAGGGAAGCTAAATAACATTTTCGAAAACTTTTGTCCGTTTATTCGCAAAAATACTGAAGTTATAAAGCATTTTGGCCACCAGTTTTTTTACATTCTCTTTTTTCAAGATGTATTGCCCTTGGATATACCAGATGTATGGGTAGTTAGTACTAGTTACCCATGTTTATGTTACATAATTATCTTCTTTTACACTTGTTTTGTTATTGTTGTTTAAATTATACCTACGTGTATTACTTGGAATAAATGCAAAAAAACATAATTTTCAAATTTAATTTTGAGTTGAAATAAAATGCTCAATATGCTTAACTTTTTACCATAGGTATATATATACTAAATGTTAAAAAACCACATCTAACTGCATTGTAAACGGAGAAACTGGCGTTATGCCAATTCAATTGATATATTATCACGTTTTATTGTTTTATTCAATATTGAGTTTCCAGGATGGTGTCCAACCTAATATCCGTAATATTCTTTGCGAGATATAAAAGACACAGAAGTGAATGAAAACTGTGATACACTGTAAGGGTCCTGGCAACTTCATTGTTATCAAAATAATTGGGATGAGGTCTTCAAAAATGCAGTACATTCGCATGTACTTCTTTACGGATGTGAAATGTGGGGATTTGGAAATTTAGATGTCATAGAGCGGGTGCAACTTAAATTTTAAAATATTTACTAAATGTTAACAAAAGCACACTTAACTGCATTGTATACGGAGAAATTATCACGTGTTACCTCCTTCTGGGCAAAGTTGTTGTCAAAAATGAGAAAAAGAAGTATTTTATACATTCTATCATGCATAAACGAATTGATATTGCTAAAAAGCGTTTTTGTTGGCTTAATGGTATCAGAACTATTCTTATTCTCTTGCTGTATGTCAAAAACTGAAAGACTTGTTCCTTAATGAATGGTATAACACCATACAAACATCAAGCCGATGTACAACACATATACTTTTAAAAGACACATTTAACTTTGAAAATTATTAAAGTACTCCAAACAGACTTCTAGAATTTATAATTGAATTTAGAACGAGAAGTCATAAATTACTTATAGAAACAGGAATATGGAATATAGTAGACAGAGAGAACAGAACATGAACAGAACATGTACACTCTGTAATCGAGATATAGGAGATGAGTATCATTATCTTCTTGTTTATAACAAATTTTCAGAATCGCGAGCACTACTTTTAAAATCGAAGCATTATTCCCGATCAGACGGCATCATTAAATTCAAAAATCTAATGACCACAACAAACAAAACAGAAATTAGGAATCTTTGCAAGTTCGTTAAAATTATTGTATTTTTTCCCCCAATAATACCCTTCTATCACGTAACAGTTTACCATAACCCTATGCATCATACGTAACTGCAAGAATACCTTTGTCCAGGACTATATGTGTCAAGGTGTTGACAAGCGGGGGGTACCTCTAAATAAGATTCTTACAATAGTTGTATTTGTTATCAAATGTACTATAATATCGCGAATATTAACATTTGTTAATATTTTATATGATACGTAATTAACCGTACTTTATACGAAAGAATGACGATTAGTGAAGATGAAAATATTCTTACCCATAAACAAAACCGTTGTATGAAGATTACCATTCGGACAACCATCATTGTCTTTTGCTTTATTGCAACCTTTACCATAACGATTGCTATGGTAACCAGTATTATATAAAGCATCCATACATATGTATGAATATAATCAAATAAGAAAAAGGAAAATAATTGTCTTAAGAACAGAGTGTTTTGCTGTTTAATATTCTATTGTTTATTTATAGTATACTTAACCAATATTTATAGATTGAAAATGTAGATTGTATACGCTATTACTAATATGTTGAGGAATTGAACGTTTAAAGTAACTCTCCTAACAATTCGCTTTTTAACAATACACATTGTACCATGTTTATATACCTGCATGTTTGACCCTTATTAATGTATACTGTAGATATTCATGACCTCATGATGTCATTACTGTAATGACCTTTATTACTGTAATGAACTAAGTGAATAAAATATTTGATTTGATTTGATTTGAGTATCATATATGTTTATCCAAGGAGTTTAAGCACACAGTCATGAATATAAAATTCTATTTATCACATGGAACTGCTTGTATTCCGTATAATATACCCATTACCTATTTCCTTATATTAACCATGTGTAATACAAGGCGACCGAATCAGCCGGTCGTTGAAGTGCAGTGTCAGTACGTTCGTCTAGTCAATGTCCCGGAACACCCGTTTAGTCCGTGGAGTCCGTGGATATAGCACTGAATCGGCGATGTTGTGAGGGTAATAGTCAGCCGTATGTAGATTCACCGCAAGCAATAATGTGTAGTTTCTTGTCGTTTTTGAGCTATGTGATAAAAAGGATCTGACACTTGTCATTTCACAAACTTTTATTAAACTCGTCCAGGAATTTGTTATTAAGCTCGCTGGAGGCTCGCTTAATAACAAATTCCTGAACTCGTTTAATAAAAGTTTGTATGAAATGACAACTCATGTCAGATCCTCTATGTATCACATAACACCAGTATATATAAGCCAACAAGCAAGTAAAGATATTTTGATTGGAGATTTCATTGTTTCTGATGTATGTGGTCAGCTTGAGATAATGGCTGTAGAAAAGTTGTTATAGAATGTTATAATTTTGTTCACACAGTTTATCAGAAAACATTAACAGAAATGAAAACACTTCCTATTGATGACTAACTACTTAATAATTTAGAATCGTTAAGGCCAACACAGTGTACTTGAGGTTGTTTAATGGCATCAGCGAAACCATTCCCAGATGTAATAAGCAAAGACGAGTCAGGCCATTCAGATTCAGAACTGAGAACATATATGTTAAATACTGGGATAAAGAAAAAAATAAAACAAACTTTAGGCCCTACTTGACCTCAGATATATTTTAAACTTAGTTTGTCAGTATGCGACAGTTATGATTTAAAACCCACTCCAAAATTCGGCATCAGATACAGCGTGTGTCGACAAATGTGTGTGAGTGGGTGGGGGTAGGGTGGGGGTGGTCGGGTGGGGTGACGTGGTAAGCTGTTCCAACTGACACTGAAAGACCAAGATGGTTCAGTAAGCAGAAAACATTTGAAGGTTTAATATAATATGTATGTACATATATGTATATACTACAGAGCGAGCGACAGAGATGAGATGGGAAGACACTTTAACTTTTTTGTCTACATCCTATTGACGCATCCATTACTGTTTTTGATAAAAACAGCAACACTTACTTCAGCTTGAGAACTCTCAGAGTTTCATTAATTATGCAATAATTGGTTGCATTCCTATCAGTTCACAGGCCCAAAATCTTATCGGCAGCTTTTTTACGCTTGCGTAACTTTGTTTGTTATTAATGAAATAGTTTGGACGAAATAGTTTGGTCTATTGCACATATTTACAATACGTGTATGCATTTACTTTATAACTTCGTCTACACGTTTGCTCTTGACTAACCACAGACGGCATGTGTATCTAGCATACATAATCATTGATTCACGTTTGTCACAGACCAGCAATATTGTAATTTCAACTAAACTAAACCTACACTGTTTAACCTACAAACCTTACTTTACATTTTCTCCTGTTGTTATGAGTTTTCACTTTCTACTTACCTTGTCTTTGAACACATAAGGTGGTGGGTATACCATAATGTGTACACAGTCAGTGTGTATTATCTCTCAGACTAAGGTCTCTGTCCAAGTGTCTACTATTAATATATCAAAATTACCCCCATCTATCATCCACTACGGTGTAACATACACTCAGCGTACCAGTATGAGTTTGGTAGTTTGACAATATTAACTTTCATTTCATTTCGCTATTCAATATGGCGAACGTGACTGAAACTATATTTTAGTAAAACCGCCATAGGAATACGTATGCATATCAACTTGAGTTCATACTCTTTTTTTTATATTTACATATTATGATTTATTACATGGGTACCTGTTTATGTGGGATTTTTTTTATATTTACATAATTATATGTTTAATACATGGGTACCTGTTTAGATGGGAAAATAATGCATATTTACTGTGTAGAGGTTCAGAATGGTATGATGTGGGATTCACTTTTAAACCTGTTTCTAGTTGTTGTCGTTTTTGTACATCACAACAAAATTCGTCACCATTTAGTCTCATAATCTAAGGACACCAATAAAACCCGCTGAAGCTGCTGACATAGTGTGTGTGTTATTGCTATTAGATCTTCTACGTACTCCGATTGGTGTTCAAGCGTCGAATGGTTAACGACGTTGCGTTGCAAACCTTCGCCTCTCACCGCTGCGGGTTCGAATACCACTGGGAGCTCGACTTGTAAGTGAGGGAGTTCGATTATTACGGATGGCGGGAGGTGTACAGTACTGGTTCTACCCAGGAAAAGTGGGTGGTCTGCCTCCACCACAAAAAAAAATCGACCGTCATATATAACCTTTCATGTGTTGAAAATGACGTAAAACACCATACAGATAGACAAAAGTTTGTCTGTTTAATGATGTATTTACATACATGTAGGGGAAGATTGCGTTGCATTGAATAGGCTTAGTGGACTCTGAATAAAAACCTGAAGTCGGGTAGAATTACTGTTTCTCATCATTTCATCAATATCGAACACGTAAAATGTCAGGGAATATAATTCAAGACATTATTCATTTCAAATCTAGATTGCCTTAACTGACGGTAATAATCAGTTCACCTCGGCTGATATTACGTATACTCGGAAAATCTCAGTATGTTCATGGTTTCATATAGAATCATGGTAATAGAATCGTAATAGAATCAAAATACTTCACCGCCATATGCACGCCATCTTCGGGATGGTTAAAATTCCGTACTTGAGTTTATGAATTTTGAGTTCTGCTCAACCCGGGGCTAGGGGGCGTGAGCGGTAGCAAGCATATTTCACTAAGGTTCATGAACAACCTCAATCAAACCGAGACTGCAATATTTCATATGTATCGTGTCGGCCGTTTCCAAAGGTCCACTCTCATACTCTTTCGGTGGATAGTCGTGATACTCAAACACGCATTTTGTTCTCATATACATGTAATAACAGGGTGCCAGCCCCTTTCATATCGCAATATTTTGACAGGGAGGGCTATCGTTTATGTTGCGATAGTATATATACTGAACAAAAAAACCCGTTTAGCACGACTTTTTAGGGACAAAGATTGAACATATGAACATTTATATAATTGTTTGAAGCTGTTAGCTGTGCTAGATAAGGATGAGAGACTTTCCAAAGTTTGTGTTTTATTATTTTCTAAGCTTTATTATCAGAGTTACCTCCCATATATTAAAAACAAATTATTTAGTTATACAAATGTATTGCTTTGAACACATTTATTATTTGGCATGGACAAGAATTGCCCATTCTGTCATTGTACAAAAAACGCTAAAATGTGATAAAGAATAATGTTATTCTCAAACAAAAACATTCCGAAATTTCGAGTAATTTTAAATCACCTCCTTTTTCATTGAAATAAGAACGATTTTCGATAACCTATAACAGTATGTTCCCAACATATTTGCATTATTTTTATCACCGACTTTGTTTACAAATGACTTTGTAGCATTATTATTGGTCATATCTTTGTCACTTTACCATTGAATCCGAACATACACGGCTTTGTATCTCGTCTATGGATTTTTTTCTCTCAGTATATGTACTTATCTGTGTGATAGTTTTGCAGTGTAAACATCCTACTTGATTTATCAAAATGTAGGTATTTACAAATGAATGCACGTTGAAACTAGATATAGTATACATTGACTTCTGATGGTTACTTTTTGCAAACTTCTTTCACTTTTCTTTGTTTGTCTTTCTCTCACACTTTATACGCTATCCTCTCTCTCACTTCCCCCAATTCAATATTTCATTCAGAGCAGTTTGCACGATCACGGACAAATGCGTGTACATGTATATTGTGTATCGGTCTTGTACCCTCACAGGTAATAATATAGATTATTGGCGTGCACGCTTTGGGCTGTTTTGCTGCAAAATAAGAGGTGCTTTGTGTACGCACTGTATTCACAAGAGTTCGTTTTTCAAATTATTACTGCTTAATCTAAACTATTGCAATGTTTATTTTAGTTGTATAGTGTTAATTGTATTAAATTGTTTAGTCGGAGAGCAAACAATATGTTTATTTGAACTAGTCGCCATGTGGCCGTTCACAGTGCATATACGTGTGGTTGATTTACTTGTAAATTTAAAACACAATGGCTAATGATGTTAGTTGCTGGAGAATGGCCATAGGCACATTCAATAACAGATTTAAATCGTTCACAAAGAGCATGTGTTTTCTCCGTAAACCTTTCATGTTCCTAAGCTGCTTAATTAACGGTATATTGAAATTGCTTCGAAGTGTGCTGTCCATTTCTGCATGCGTCTCTAAATCTCTCTTAAACATTGAGTTTTCTCTTGTTATTTTGTTATTAGTTATTATGTCAGGCGACATTGAAATAAATCCAGGTCCTGAAAATACGATAGAAAAACATAGCCTCTCTTTATTTCACTTAAATATTCGTAGTATACGTAACAAAATGGAATATATTAAGGATCATTTATTAGATTATGATGTTTTGTGTTTTACAGAGACCCACCTATCGGAAAACGTGTCCAATGATTTTATACGTATAGACGGTTATAGTAATATTTTCCGAAAGGATACATCTGCACATTCTAGCGGACTGTTAATGTATACTGCGAATAACATTATTTCAAGACGTGTATTAGAACTTGAATATTTATTAGCCAGTTCACTTTGGATTGAAGTAAGAGATAAAAGTGAAATTATTTTAGTATGTACCGTTTATCGCAAACCTAATTCGAGTAATATTTTTTGGGATAACTTAAACATTAGCTTAGAAAAGGCTTTTGAATTATCGAATAACGTCATTATAGTTGGTGATATCAACGAGAACCAACTTAATACTGATAACCATTTTTTAAAAGATATAATGCAGCTTAATAATATGACAAACATTATAATTGAACCAACTCGAGTTACCGACCACTCTGCCACATTGATAGATCCTATAGTTATTTCTGATTCTCTTAAACCCTTAGATTCCGGAATTGTAAACATACCACATGATATAAGCGACCACCATGGTACATACTTAATGTTTCAATACAGTTACAATGTTCGACCGACTTTTACTCGACGAGTTTGGAATTATAAGAAAGCCAATTTCATAAAACTCAATGATCTTATTCAACATACAGACTGGTCTTTCTTACATAACGATTCGCTGAGTGTTGCGTGCGAAAAGTTTACTAAATCTTTTTTTGAATTAATAAATGTGTGTATCCCATCGAAATATGTAACAATTCGTCCTAATGACAAACCGTGGTATGATTCAGAAATAAGACGTGTTTCAAGACAACGTGATCGTCAAAAAACTAAAGCAACGCGTACTCAATCATTCTCTGATTTAGCAGCATATAACATATTACGAAACAAAGTTAATAATCTTAAAAAACATGCGAAAGAACGTTTCTTTAATAATGTGGAAACTATAATTACTGAAACAACTACTACGGACAGACGTCAGTATTGGAAACTTTTAAAATATTTCATGAAGTCAAACAAAAATTCGGAAACTATTCCACCTTTAAAAACAGTCTTACCTAATGGCGATACATCATACTCAATAACTGACCAAGAAAAAGCGAAATGCTTAAATGAATATTTTGTTTCAATTTCATCAGTTGATGACTCTAATGTTGAATTACCTATTTTTCATTCAAAATCCAATAATAAATTAGAAACTATTTATATAGAAGAATCTGAAATTGTCGATATTATCAAGATTTTGGACGTAAATAAAGCAAATGGAGAGGATGAAATAAGTCATAAGATGTTAAAGGAAACCGTAAATACAATCTCAAAACCTCTACATATACTTTTTAACAGATCATTAAATGAATGTATTTTCCCTGACCTATGGAAATGTGCTATGGTTATGGCACTTTTCAAAAAGTCAGATCCTAGTATTCCTATGAACTATAGACCAATATCGTTACTTAGTTGCGTTGGTAAAGTAATGGAAAGAATAGTATTTAAACACATGAATAATTTTCTACTTATGTTTGATCTTATCTTTAGGAACCAATCGGGTTTTCTCCCTGGTCATTCTACTACATATCAACTTGTCGATATGTATCACCATATATGTCAGGCATTCGATGCTAAACAATTTACGTGTATTGTTTTTAATGATATATCTAAAGCTTTCGACCGTGTTTGGCATAAAGGCCTTTTGTTTAAGCTAAAACAATATGGTATTGATGGAAAACTTTTAGCCTGGATATCTGATTATCTCTCAACCCGATCGCAAAGAGTCCGTGTTGGATCTGCAACCTCCGAGTCAAAAACTGTAACTGCCGGAGTTCCTCAAGGCTCTGTCTTGGGCCCTCTTTTATTTTTAATATATGTAAATGATATTGCCGAAAACATGCTGAGTATAACTCGTTTATTTGCTGACGACAGTTCGCTATCAGTCTCAACATCTAGTATAAACGACATGGAAGGAATCCTAAATCATGATCTAGTAATGATTACGCAATGGTCAAATCAATGGCTTGTACAATTTAATCCTGCCAAAACAGAAGTAATGTTCTTTTCTTTAATTAATAATGATCGTCCTCCAACTTTATATCTAGACAATGTCCCGTTGACTTTTGTTGACAACCATAAACATTTAGGAGTAACATTAAGTAATAACGGAAAATGGCACCAACACATTAGCAATATTATTGCTTCTGCTTCAAAGGTTCTTGGTTTAATGCGAATACTTAAATATAAAGTAGCTCGTAAAACACTTAATCAGATATACTTGTCTTATATGCGTCCAATATTAGAATATGCTTCCATTACATGGGATGGATGTACTTCTTTCGAAAAAGATAGCTTGGAAAAGTTACAATATGAAGCAGCTCGTATTGTGACGGGACTGACTCGTTCAGTATCCATACATCGTTTAATATCTGAAATAGGATGGGTATCACTTTCCGATAGAAGGAAAATGCAAAAACTTATTTCAGTCTATAATGTTAAAAATGGATCCGTTCCAAATTATATCTCAAACATCTTTCCGCAGCTAGTAGGAGATGTCAGTGCATACCCTCTCAGAAATAACGACAACTATGCCACTATTGCTAGGAGAACTGAAATATACAACAAATCGTTTGTTCCGTCTTCTCTTAACCTATGGAATAATCTGTCAGTAGAAATACGAAACTCGGAATCTATATCAATTTTCAAGAGAAGACTATTAACATCTGTATTTCCGAGTTCAAAGGTACCAAAATACTACTTAAGTGGTCAACGATTATTTTCTGTTTTACATGCCAAAATGAGGAATTTGTGTAGTAATCTTAATAGCGATTTATACCTTAATCATTTACGCGATTCACCCGTTTGCGAGTGCGGATTTGAAGTAGAAGATGCTGAACATTATTTTTTCCAGTGTAACACTTTTTTCACATACCGGCTCAAACTGTTTCAATCCACTCGCCTTAAATATAAGAACAATCCTTTATGGTCGCGAACAGTTAACTGACAGAGAAAATGAATCTCTCTTCGAAGCAGTTCAAAAATATATACGAGAAACACATAGGTTTACATAATCTGTCTCTGATGTTTTTCAACAATCTACACGTACTATGCGCGTATACTATATTTTGAAAATGTTTTCTAGATAGCGTTCAGGCGTTCTTAAACTGACTGGAATTCAAATTGGGGTAAACTTGTCTTTCTCACTATTCTCACTATTCTATCTCTCTCTCTCTTTCTCTATTATGTTTTCTCTTTATATTTTATTTACTTATTCAGCTTTATTCTATCTCAATGTATTTGCCATTGTATTTTATTACTCTTAGCCATATACATTCGCAATTTCAAAATGCTAACTGGGAAGGGTTTAATCTAATGTTGGTAGAACTTGTTACCCAACCCATTTGTCATTATAATATGTCTATCGTATATATGTTTATATTTGATCTGTATGTAAAATATTGGCAATAAAATATGTTTAAATCATATACAACTATCTACTTCTGTTGAGGTCAATGGTTAACACTTTTCATCCAAGGGAATGACTTTGCAGTGAACTATTGACCGAGACGCAGTCGAGAATAGTTCACTGCTGAGATACAATAGACATTCCCGAGGATGAATAGTTTTAACCGTTGACAGAAACAGAAGTAGATAGTTGTTTTATTATATTGAATTGAATCATAGAGAAAAAAGTGTGTTGTTCATTTTTATTCTATGTCAATGAGTGCTTATGGTCAGTAATTCACATTGATAATAAAGCGCTTGAATGATCTGGAAGATACTATTGACTCGGCAAGAGAAAGAGAACTATTGACTCGCAAGTCTGGTTTAAACCGGATTGGACACGTTTGAACACGTTTTCAAGTCCGTAGTTAATACTATTGACTTTCTCCTGACTGCTTTTCAGCCAATAAAAACTACGTATATAACATGATAATCCTCTTTATGAATCACATTTCAAACATTACACAGAAGGAGCAAGTACTGTTGCATCAAAGTGTGCATTGTCAAGTCTTCTGCATTAGATACAAGAAAAAAAATGTCGATAGACATTGCTCTGTTATTTAAAAAATCGGTGATGTTTACTAATTTTTAAAATCAATACTTTTCTCCGAAACAACACAACTAAACGTTTCAGATATGTTTGACAATGTATTCATTTCTTTAAAGGAACTAAAGGCGATATGGAAGAGTAATTTGTTGCAAATCCAATACAAAAGAAAAATGTCATAATGAGCATCTTTGTGTTTTACTTATATTGCCTATTGATGGTGCCTTGTTGGTTAGAGAATAGTTCATGGCAGGGATTTCTTTATTTACACTGTCCCGTTTTATTGGGATGACAGTAGGGTATGTGTGAGGTTTGGTGCATTCTAGAACCTGATTTAAACCCCCAGCGGCCGTTTTGCCACTGACCGTTCCAAGGCGGTAGCCCTACTGTCGACCATTTTTGTGTTTGTGACGTCATATGCCTTTATTATTACTATTGCCATTCTTGTTTGTCTTTTGCGTGTTTTTGGGTTTACTGTGTTCTGTGTTAGCTGCATTTCCTGTTCGACTTTTATACTTACTTTTATCATAAATATTAATTCACATGGGGTTCATATTGCCAGCAGTTGTGCATACTTATGATACAAAGTGTTGTTAAATCACAAAATAAAAGTGTGTTGTTTCCTTGAATCAACAAATCAACGAATATAAATGATTTTTACCATAAAAACCAACCGAGTCTTCGAGTTTTCCAGAAAACAGACAGTTACATTACATTAACAATAATTAAGCCGAATTGATCATGAGGCTTAATTTAAGACATATGCACAATTCAAATGAAACTGCAGCAAATCATAATGTTTTTTTTAATAGTTCGACTAATGCACCCATTCACCCATTCCAGATCGCCTCCAGTCTCTTTAATCGCCTTATTTTGATGAATGGTCTTGTTACTTTACGCCATGACTGAGTTTGATGGATTGTCTGGTTACTTTACGCCATGTCTGAGTTTGATGGATTGTCTGGTTACTTTACGCCATGACTGAGTTTGATGGATTGTCTGGTTACTTTACGCCATGAATGAGTTCGATGAATTGTCTTGTTACTTTACGCCATGACTGAGTTTGATGGATTGTCTGGTTACTTTACGCCATGAATGACTTTGATGAATTGTCTTGTTACTTTACGCCATGACTGAGTTTGATGGTGTCTGGTTACTTTACGCCATGACTGAGTTTGATGGATTGTCTGGTTACTTTACGCCATGAATGAGTTCGATGAATTGTCTTGTTACTTTACGCCATGACTGAGTTTTAAACGTACTATCGATGTGCATTATGGAGAGGACCTTTGGGAATAATTGTAGTCAAAGTTGAACCATGTTAGAACTGAAGATAACATAAAAAAAAAATATATTTTTAAATGCTTTCTTGTAAGGAGTAAGTAGATATACACTCACACAGTTTAGTTATTGTGAATCTAAAAAATAAATATATGAAAAGCTTATTAATATTTTAAGTCAGAAAAATTATATGTACATGCTAAATGCACTCACTGCTTTTGTGAAATTTAAATTTCATCAAATACATGCAGTATCACATCAAGTCATGTACTTAAATATATTAGCTTACAGTTAATGGCCTGCCTATCTCGAGACGTACAAGTTCATCAACCTTTTAGCATGTGTAAGACACTTCACATATAATACACTCATACTATCCCTTGATTGTGACAGTTTGTATGACTCGTGTATGTAGATTGTCTGTGTGACTCGTATATGTAGATTGTCTGTATGACTCGTGTATGTAGTCTGTATGACTCGCGTATGTAGTCTGTATGACTCGTGTATGTATATTGTCTGTATGACTCGCGTATGTAGATTGTCTGTATGACTCGTGTATGTAGATTGTCTGTATGACTCGTGTATGTAGTCTGTATGACTCGTGTATGTAGATTGTCTGTATGACTCGTGTATGTAGTCTGTATGACTTGTGTATGTAGATTGTATGACTCGTGTATGTAGATCGCCTGTATGACTCGTGTATGTAGATCGTCTGTATGACTCGTGTATGTAGTCTGTATGACTCGTGTATGTAGATTGTCTGTATGACTCGTGTATGTAGATTGTATGACTCGTGTATGTAGATTGTCTGTATTACTCGTGTATGTAGGTTGTATGACTCGTGTATGTAGATTGTCTGTATGACTCGTGTATGTAGATTGTATGACTCGTGTATGTAGATTGTTTGTATGACTCGTGTATGTAGTCTGTATGACTCGTGTATGTAGATTGTCTGTATGACTCGTGTATGTAGATCGTCTGTATGACTCGTCTGTATGACTCGTGTATGTAGTCTGTATGACTCGTGTATGTAGATTGTCTGTATGACTCGTGTATGTAGATTGTATGACTCGTGTATGTAGATTGTCTGTATGACTCGTGTATGTAGGTTGTATGACTCGTGTATGTAGATTGTCTGTATGACTCGTGTATGTAGATTGTATGACTCGTGTATGTAGATTGTTTGTATGACTCGTGTATGTAGTCTGTATGACTCGTGTATGTAGATTGTCTGTATGACTCGTGTATGTAGATCGTCTGTATGACTCGTCTGTATGACTCGTGTATGTAGTCTGTATGACTCGTGTATGTAGATTGTCTGTATGACTCGTGTAAGTAGATTGTATGACTCGTGTATGTAGATTGTCTGTATGACTCTACATACACGAGTCATACGTACACGAGTCATACAGACGATCTGTATGTAGTCTGTATGACTCGTGTATGTAGATCGTCTGTATGACTCGTGTATGTAGATTGTCTGTATGACTCATGTATGTAGATTGTCTGTATGACTCGTGTATGTAGATCGTCTGTATGACTCGTGTATGTAGATCGTCTGTATGACTCGTGTATGTAGATTGTCTGTATGACTCGTGTATGTAGATTGTATGACTCGTGTATGTAGATAGTCTGTATGACTCGTGTATGTAGATTGTCTGTATGACTCGTGTATGTAGTCTGTATGACTCGTGTATGTAGATTGTCTGTATGACTCGTGTATGTAGATCGTCTGTATGACTCGTCTGTATGACTCGTGTATGTAGTCTGTATGACTCGTGTATGTAGATTGTCTGTATGACTCGTGTAAGTAGATTGTATGACTCGTGTATGTAGATTGTCTGTATGACTCTACATACACGAGTCATACGTACACGAGTCATACAGACGATCTGTATGTAGTCTGTATGACTCGTGTATGTAGATCGTCTGTATGACTCGTGTATGTAGATTGTCTGTATGACTCGTGTATGTAGTCTGTATGACTCGTGTATGTAGATCGTCTGTATGACTCGTGTATGTAGTCTGTATGACTCGTGTATGTAGATCGTCTGTATGACTCGTCTGTATGACTCGTGTATGTAGTCTGTATGACTCGTGTATGTAGATTGTCTGTATGACTCGTGTTTGTAGATCGTCTGTATGACTCGTGTATGTAGTCTGTATGACTCGTGTATGTAGATCGTCTGTATGACTCGTCTGTATGACTCGTGTATGTAGTCTGTATGACTCGTGTATGTAGATTGTCTATATGACTCGTGTTTGTAGATCGTCTGTATGACTCGTGTATGTAGATTGTCTGTATGACTCGTGTATGTAGTCTGTATGACTCGTGTATGTAGATTGTCTGTATGACTCGTGTAAGTAGATTGTATGACTCGTGTATGTAGATTGTCTGAATGACTCGTGTATGTAGATTGTCTGTATGACTCGTGTATGTAGATTGTCTGTATGACTCGTGTATGTAGTCTGTATGACTCGTGTATGTAGATTGTCTGTATGACTCGTGTAAGTATATTGTATGACTCGTGTATGTAGTCTGTATGACTCGTGTATGTAGATCGTCTGTATGACTCGTGTATGTAGTCTGTATGACTCGTGTATGTAGATCGTCTGTATGACTCGTTTATGTAGATTGTCTGAATGACTCGTGTATGTAGTCTGTATGACTCGTGTATGTAGATTGTCTGAATGACTCGTGTATGTAGATTGTCTGAATGACTCGTGTATGTAGATTGTCTGAATGACTCGTGTATGTAGTCTGTATGACTCGTGTATGTAGATTGTCTGTATGCCTCGTATATGTAGATTGTCTGTATGACTCGTGTATGTAGATTGTCTGAATGACTCGTGTATGTAGATTGTCTGCATGACTCGTGTATGTAGATTGTCTGCATGACTCGTGTATGTAGATTGTCTGAATGACTCGTGTATGTAGATTGTCTGTATGACTCGTGTATGTAGATTGTCTGCATGACTCGTGTATGTAGATTGTCTGTAGCAATTGAACGTTGATACTTAGGCTCTTGCATGAGTAACTGTATATTATTGCCTGTAATAAACGAGTTTTGTAAAATTAAACGATCCGAGTATCATATCTGTTAATTCAGAGTTTAAACACACAGTCATGAATATAAAATTCTATTTATCATTTAACACCAGTATAAGCCAACAATCAAGTGAAGGTAATTAGTTTGATTGGATATGTCATTGCTTCTGGTGTATGTTGTCAGCTTGACGATAATATCAGTGGAAAAGTGTTTACAAAGTCACACGGTTTATCAGAAAATAGTAACACAACCTATTGATCCTATTGATGACTAACTACGTAATACTTTAGGATCGTTAAGGCCAACACAATTGAGGTTGTTTAAACTGAGGTTGTTTAATAGCATCAGCGAAACTATTCCCAGACGTAATAAGATAGATAGATACACTATTACAGTTTTTCATCATTACAAATATATGACAAATATGATATACACACAGGTGACATATTTTAACATTGCATATACAACAACATAATCATTACGTTTTTCTTTTCTTCATACATATTTAAACAAAAAAATACACATATAATGGTATGTCAATGATAAACGAGGATGTTCTGAAATAAGATATCTAGCTATGTTTAGTCTGTTAAATTGGATGTAGAAAGCCTTAATGCAAGCGCATCGGAAATAAATTTACTTAAACTAAGATTAATATATTTGTGTAATGACTGCAACAATTCCACAATTTAAACATGCTTGGTCTAGATGTGTAATATTTAGGAATGTATTTGTTTCTAATTTTAGAGTAAGTAGTACAGATCAAAATAAAATGGTACTCGTCTTCAATATCGTTAGTGTTACACTTTCGTTTCTCTCTGTTCTCCCTCTTGAGTATCTCCCTGTTTCTATTCTTAAACAATGAGCGGATAATCTTATTTTTGTTATGCCACTTCTTAATTGTTTGGATTATACTGTTTCTAGATATGTTTTAAAATCAAAATTTTCTTTCACCACCTTATATAGCGTTAAAACTCTACTGCCTTCTATATCAGATCTCCATTGTTGCATGAAATTATCTATTAATCTTTGTTTAAATATTGGAGGAAATAGTTTAGAACTAACTCTCATGGGATTATCCCAGACATTATTAAAACATTTACTGTTTAGAAATATGTATGTTTCGTACTCAATCTTTTTGTACATTACCGTTTCGTACCCAGCTTTTTCGTACTTATTATTTATTTATTTTTAAAAAACTGATAAAAAAAACTGTAGGGTCGGCGTTAAAAAATAGGGACGGTCGGGTAACCAGAAACACAGTTGTTTTTTTCCTGGCCTAACGTACTTTTAAAAAGATAGCATGGTCAGCTGAGCCTGATGTCCATACCCAAATTGAGTTTCCTACAGAAAAAAAACATTTACGCGCCAAGGTGATTGGTGTTGAATTGGATTTTATAGTCGCACCAACAGCTTGTTAAGTATGACCACTATGTAATTGGACGTTAAATATGATCAAGATGTAACCAGACGTAAATTGCTTAATTCAAGGCATGCTGCCAACTTTACTTAAGTTATCAATGAAAGATGACGATAAAAGATGACAATATCGACTCTTTGCAGATACGTTTGAAACCTTTATTGCGTCTCAAGAAATAACAAAATAGAACGAGTCTAGTGTCGGCTTCTAAATCGTTTATGCAGCACTTCTGCACAAACTTTATCTATATGATACAGCGTTCCATTAGCTCTCACGGAAAACTGCATTAAAAAACTCGTAGTATTTTCTAGAAATTGTAAACACATTTTCTGAACTTATTTTACTAAAGTATAAAATTATAACTTTCTCCTAACACACGCTGCTATTACTGTATTTACTGTTTTGTCTAGTTATCAGTACTTACATCACTTTTTATGTGACAGTTTATCTGTAAGATCAAGTGTTGTTTCTAATATATCGTGCTGTTACAAATACATAAACTTAAGACTGGATTGATTTTTCAACCAATAAAACACATTTCTAACTTTGGTAGACGTTTTTAATTAGTTCAAAATCTAATATAGACACAACGTCTACCAGCAAGCTGTCCGTCACGATAAGTTTAGCTTTATACAACCTGTCTTTCGCGTACACACATAATCTATAAACCAGAACCCTGTGGCACCAGATCATTACTTAGTGCCAAACCAAATGCTTAATGTCAAACCACGTGTCACGTGCTTTCCAGTGTCAAGTTCCATTCGTGAAAACTCGGCCAATCCCGTCATTATACGGGAACATGCTTCGAAGAAGTGTACGAGATGTTACGAATGTGTCCAATTCTGAAACGACGATGCTTCCGGCAATGTACTCATTTGCCTCATCTCGTGTTACAGAGAATGTTCTCCTTCATTTATTGTCGACTATTTGATTAAACACAAATATTTGTGATATTTGATCCTCCATGCTTATAATCAAATCCATATGATTTCATACATCTATGACTAAATTAAAAGCTTTGTCATGTTCTTGTTCCGTCATTTAGCTCATTAGTATTTTCTCTGACTGTGTTCTCCATGCTGTGTCGCCGTGGTTATCCGATACTATGTCTCTATGTAGCGTGCTTACCGGTAATTTTGTCAACTCGACCTAAAAACGTTCTGAAACACCACAGATTCGCACACATTCTGCTGTGAAAAAACATAGCTTTGAATATTTTTTATATTCTGAACCTTCCATAGAAATATATGTCCCTTCAAAGGAAAGTTCGAGTAAGCGGAATTAATTTTCCATGGTTTCGTCAAGGTTTCTGAAGACATCTATTTGTCGCTGGTAACGTAATTATCGTAACTTCTACTTGTCGCCAACAGCGTTATTCTCATTAAGCCTTTGTCTGGTTGTCAGTACCAGGTCGCCAGGGAGTTTTGTATGTACCTATACTTGGCGCCAGGGTCTGGTTGTCAGTACCAGGTCGCCAGGGAGTTTTGTATGTACCTATACTTGGCGCCAGGGTCATGTTGTCAGTACCAGGTCGCCAGGGAGTTTTGTATGTACCTATACTTGGCGCCAGGGTCTGATTGTCAGTACCAGGTCGCCAGGGAGTTTTGTATGTACCTATACTTGGCGCCAGGGTCCGGTTGTCAGTACCAGGTCGCCCGGGACGTTTTGTCTGTACCTATACTTGGCGCCAGGGACGAAATTGTCTATTCGTATCGCCAATGATGTACATCAGAACATTTTCTTACATTTTCTGTAAGCCTGTTATTTGAAAACAAAGCTTAAGGGTCGGCGTGTTCTTGGGCAAGACACTTTCCCTTAGCCTCGTCCGTCGAATGGGGACGTAAACCGGGCGGTCCCGTGTATCGGTCTATCCTCCGAGCATGTTAAAGAACCATAAGCATCTATTCGATAATAAGAGTAGGGCACGGTTCCCGGATTCCTATGTATCCTTCCCCTCTCTCTGGGGCGGCTCTAAATCAGGGCTTTTTTTTCATGATTTTGGGATCATGACTCGTACTCCTGGAATTGGGAATTTTAGCGCGATTTTTCATAAAATTGGGAATTTTAGCGCGATTTTTAATAACATTCGGAAAAAATATAAAGTAAAGCATTCCTTTCATAGTTATATCTTTAATACTGTTTTTTGTACACCAAGATAAACAGAAGCATTTATGACCTTTTGAACCCCAATCATTGGATGGGAATTTTTCCCTCTTAATTGGGAAAAAAGAGATGTTTTGGCATTGGGAATATGACCGAAATTCGGCTATAAAAACAGCCCAAAAGCCCCCTGTAAATAACCTATAATGTGTTGATGAGCCGTTAAACAACATTCAATTCAATTCAATTAAAAGCTTAAGGTTTTGAGTGTATGCGGGTATACTGGACTCCTTTGGTTCGCCCGTCTGTACAGGGAAATGTGTATTCCGTGCGATAACTCCCGTGGTATAACACCTAGGCTCATGAAACACTATTGCCTTTGGGTCAGTAGGTCAAGGTCGTTAGAAAAATTGTTTCTGCACAAACGGTCAAGACGTTTGTATTTACAATCAAGCGTCGAAGATGATCAAGACGAACAATAGCTGTGTGTACAACTACCACTGTATTACTTCCTCGACCACTGGGAGCTCGACTTGTGAGAAAGTGTCGACAGTAGGCGACTTATAAGTAGATGGTCTGCCTCCACCACTAAATATCGACTGTCATACATAGCCTGATCGGAGCTGGAAAATGACATCGAACACCATTCAAATTAAATCAAATACATAACTTAACACAGACGACAGTAGTATATCAAGCATAAATAATATACACGTATCACTGATTTACTTTTTTTCACAGACCAGCAACGGGTTTATTTCAACTAACTTACAAACCTTATGTTCTCCTCACCTATTGTTCGATTGTAATATTTAGAGGTTTACCACCACTAATTGCATGTTAACCTCCGAGGTGTAGTCGAATGAAGTTCCTATAATAAAAAGTAATACCTCCTTTTTTGATGGAAATTGGCATTATAAGTAGGGGAAAACTGCCCATTTCTGTTCGATTTTGTGGTTTTATGTGTAAAAATCGTATTAATAGGTTTTACTGGATCACTGATGAACATTTTCGAAATTTCGACTCTACGCTTACACTTTGTGAGCAACCATCACTGAAAACAGCTGTAACCGTGACCTGTTAAATAAACAAACAAGAACTTTGTAAGAACTTTCTTACATGTGATCCCACATTTTCTGGTGATTTTTCAAGTGAAAAATTAGTTTTCTATATGAAAAGTACACTGCTGCATTATCCATACTTGAAGTTGCAGCAAATCATTAACATGTTGGTGTCTATGGGGAAAATAATTAGTGGTTTTATACCTAGTCTTTCTTCGTATTGTTCTGTGCAGGCGAGGTGGGGTTTACCTAAGGCGTACACAATCAGTGTGAATTATCTATTCTGGTTTACTTAGCCTAGGTCGCTGTCCCTATATGACCTTGATGTGTTTACTATATCAAACGTTCCCCCATCTGTCATAATCAAACACGGTTTAACATACTTGCCAGTGAAATATTTGGCAATAACGTTCATTTCAGGTCACGTTTCAATATGGCGAACGTGACTGAAATTATATCTTAATAAAAACGTTCGCGGAATACGCTTATTGTATACATGTGTATTAACGTGTACCTGTAGGATGGCCTAAGAATACTATGCGTACAATCATTGGCTAGAGTTGTTTCCCTTTAACGAACTCTGGTTTTGCTTTCAAAAATATTGTTTGTTGAAAATAAAGCAAGATCACCTTGTGTCCCTTTAACATGGAATTAATAAACGAGTTGGATACAGTTATATGATGCGAGGCGCTGCCGAGAATCAAATTACTTTTATGAAAGGAGGTTATTACAGTTAATATTAAATATGCTGAATGGAAAAAGAAACGCAGGGTGCGTATTTCCGCTATACATTGTATGTTTAATATGCTACTGCTAATCGAATGGTACAGGGCGACATTAGGCCTGTCCTTTTAGAAAGAAGGTTTAAACAGCACTGAACACACCAATGGTTACCCCTTTAAAGTTTCATTATCGTCAGAATGCGCATTTGGCTCAAGCAGGTGAGCAAACTTAGACTTTAAATGTTGCAATCACTTAACATTAAATACAGTACTGAACTGGCTCAATTTTTCAAAGAGGAACTTCAGCATTTATGAATTTCTTGTTACAACGTGTACTGTGATTAAAACGTCTACAACATCACAGTTGTGTCCTTTCTCTAACTAACTGCACTCTTTTTTTTACAAAACATCTTGGGATTTCCTTGGAATATATATGGAATTAAGTGTGCAGTATATGCAATATACAGCGGAAATACGCACCCTGCGTTTCTTTTTCCTTTCAGTATAGGTGGAAATGTGAAAATCTGTATTTATCACATTAAACTCCAAAAATGACTCATAACCTATATTTATTCGTGTATCGGAGTCTATACTCCGAGCACGTTAACGATTCGATAGTAAAGAGTTCCCAGGTTTTTATGAATCCTTCTCTGTTCCGCTCTCCCTTCCCATCTCTTCGGTTTGCTCGAATCATTTGATGAGCCGTAAAAACAATTTAATGTACCATTATTTATTTTAACCTATTGTAAAATAACGAAGAATATTGAAAATATTGAAATATTGTAAACACGTAATAGATAGAGTATGATTTCATTGAGTTGGTTAATTTAAACACCTCGATGGGAGTTGGTTAATTTAAACATCGAGATGGGCGTAGCCCATCGAGGTGTTTAAATTAACCAACGAGATGAAACCATACTCTGTTTTGTAGCATGTCCATTTCAGCTCCCTGCCATACTCTAACTTCCAATAACTGGTAGTTGTAGTACACCATTTATTCTGACAGGTGTTATTTTCAATTGAACGATTTACACCTGTGCTATTACAAAGAGAATTTTCAGTGACCATGCTACAACGAATTATATTACCTATTGTTATGCCCCACGACGATAGTCCGTCCGTCCGTCCTTACGTCTGTACGTCTGTGAAAACAGACATAAATGTAAGGTTGTTTTCAAGTACATTTCTCAGATACTGGAAGCCATAGAGCTTTCAAACTTCACACATGACTAACAAAAGTAGGTCAATATGAATGACATTGTCCTACTTTTCGGATTTAGTTAAATTACATTGAACATAAAGTTGTATTTGACTGCACAACAGCGCTAACGCGGGGCATCCGTGTCCGATGGACACATTTTCTAGTTCATTATATGCAAGGAGGTTCAAAGCAAAGTTAAATCTAATTTTTTAATTCTTAATAAATCCTTCAATATTCCAGGGTGTCTCTTTAAGATTAAAAATCAATTAGAAAATCAGTTTAAGGGAAGTTTTTACAAAAATACAGAAATTAGCGCTAGAAAAACAAATTTCTGGTAAGTAATCAAGTGTTGCAAGTTTTAAATGTAACGAGAAAACGAGAAAAGAAACAAAACCAGCAACACACAAATATAATTTTATTTACATAAAATACATGTATTCAATTACAGAATACACAAATCCAGTTTTTCATTAATATCCAATTTTTGAATTAAGTCCAAATAAAATTATCCAATGTTCCTTTAATCCAAAACACTAAGTGTCTCTTTAATCCAAAACAGTAAATATCTCTTTAATCCAAAACAGTAAGTGACTCTTTAGTTATCCTTTCAGTCCAAATTAATTTCCAATATTTCCTGTTTAGTCGAAATATCCAATTTCACTGTTATTATGAATGGGCACAATATGTATTAAATCCTCTCACAATTATATTTTCTAAAAGCATCCAAATCTAAATTACCTTTAATGAAGAATACTAAAACTGATCTGCTGAGCTGCTCCCAGAGTATGTTTATATACTGTCATAGACTGTTCCTGAAGGTCCTCAACTGTTTCATCCAATGAGAGCAGGCTAAATTTCATCATAAATGATTTTTTCCTACAAGAATTTGCATTCAAGATAAACAATCTCCTAATATGGTAAATAGTAAACATAATTATGTTTCTAATTTTAACTGTTCTTCAAGGTTAAAATCAAAAATATAAATATACAGCTGATCTCATCATATGTTTACAACATCTATAGGGTAACACAAGGTACGCATTATATAGTTTAATAAATAGTTTTAATGTAGTTCCGCGTCCGAACATGACGTATTCCGCTCCTCACGCACCCACCAACCCACCCAACCCGACCTAACAAATAATAAAAACAAAACAAAACAAAAAACAAACAAACAAAAAAACTCAATAATCACATGTTCGACCTTTTTTATCCCAAAAAAATTCCAATAAAATCAAAATTCAGTAGTTGTACATTTTATAAGAGCACCCCTTGGCATTTTGCATAGCGCTACTATTAGGGGAAATACGGTGTGTGGGTTGGTAGTTAACTATTGATCTATCATATAAACGCAAGTGCCAAATTGTAATTTGGTTCTGTTATTGGATTAGGTCAATTGGCAATTCGTAATGTGGTTCTGTTATATTCGCTTAACCCCTACATATATATAATGGACTGTTATTTCTTTGAATTAAGACCATTCCATTTATGTGACAATGTGTTTTTTTTAGGTAAATGACTGATCAGCAGACGGACATTGTAAACCTTGATCAGCCTGCGAGTTACTCTGGGTTTACAATGGACGCAAAGCCTATTATAGTCGTGCTTAGGGTTAAAACAATTTTACTTTCCCAGTAATCACCCTGTCAATTGACGTCCTGCAAATTGGACCGTCTTGAATAAATTCTCTTCGACGCAGTTCATAATGGACGACTTTTTCGCTTTATTAAGACGAAGCGATTCGGCCTTAGTGCAGTGTTTGGTTTAAACAATAGTTAATCTGGAAATTCGGTTGATGCAATCAAATGTCTACTATCGAAAAACAACTCTCCAAGAAACCTTATATTAAATAATTTCCTCATTTTAGTCGTCTAAGTCTCGGATGACGCTGATATTCTGTCGTTAAGTAAGCATTACCGTTATCTAAGAACCTGGAACTGCGGTATGGCGACTAGACACGTATATAGACCACTTTTAAACTTATTGTTTTAAAGATATTATCTTAAAGTAGCTATCCCGCCAACAACAGCCAAATGTTACAATATGTACACTGTTACTAAACCTACTGACGACAATGTATATACATAAGAGTCCCCCTCTATATGTCCGTCCGCGTCCGCGTAGGGTATACATTTATTACCGTTTGTATTTCATTATTCATTATTATTTCATGCGTTTTATTAACGCTCCAATACAATAGTCGGGTGATCGTACCCATAGATAAAGTTCAAGGTCACAGCCAAATGTGAAATGTTGTGTAAATATGTGTTTAATATGTTCCTATCTGTTTCAGTTTACGTGGACAACGTCCGACAACCGAATGACAAGGTGTACCTCATCCACTCGGTGGAAATTAACAACGTTCTCCATTCCACACAGTGGTACAGCTGTAAGTATACTTTCTGTGTCGCCTTCGTAGCATGGTAGACACTTAGGGAGGACTTTTTCGTCCGTCCGTCACACTTTAACCTGCAACCTAACCTTAGCCATAACTTGAAATGAAAGTATTTGACATATTTCATGAAACTTCACACAGGTCATTTTCCAAAAAAAAAAAATGGAGAGATAGTTGTCCTGGCAATTTTCTCTTTTCAGCTTGTTAACATTACGTCTTTTTCTTGTTTGATTTATATGGGCCTATATAATTTTCAAATTCAAAGGAAAAAATAACAATAACAGTGCAGTTTAAGAATTGTGCATGGTACTGAACATATCAAATCTACAGATTTTTCGTTGTCGCACGATGGTGGTAAACATTGATTGCATTTATATTTTATAAAAGAAGGTGGTATTTTGTTGAAGTTTGTTTCAGGTTTACTCGATTAATGTCTTCGGCTTACATGTATAAATTATAATAAGACAATTGCCGTCTGTAATTTGTTCATGAAAAGTTGCCAGTTTATTTACTGTCCCACGGATTTGCGTCCGTGATGTTACTTTTATATAAACAATGAAATAAGAGTAATCTCCCTTAAGTTATCTGGTAAATAACGAATCCTCCCACAGTTTTAAATTCCAGCGTATTGATGACAAAGTGTTATTTGGAACCTTTTTTTTATGTATGTAAACAAGATTAAGTGAGTGGCTTTACATATTCGTTTATCATGTCTTCGAAGTTACCAGTATTAAAGATAAATGCATTCTGATATTAAAAAACATAATACTGTACAAACAATTGTTTTATAAAGATAATGTCGTCTGAAAAATAATCAATGTCCCGGGGAGCATTTGTTATTTTTTTTGTTCATTTCTTAAAAATGTCATTGATGTTACTGTCTTTGGTGTTACCAAAAATGTAGTAACATCATATACATCATTTTGTAACAGCAAATACATCGTATTGTCATTACTGGATCAAATTAGTTTTACAGAAGCATTACGCAATTATCTGATAAAAATGCATTCTTAATATGAATGTCAATCTAGTATAGCTTGTAAACCGAGGTGGAATATGTATCAATACAGTTCATATTGAATTAAATCAAAAAGTAATAGCACGGACACCCAAGGTAACATCAGTGACAACCAGTTCGTAACATCAGGGACAATTGTTTGAACATCTGCATAATAATAATGATAATAATAATATCTTTATTTCAAGAGGATGAGGCCCCCGTGTGGTTCCCGGGGCCCCGTTTGGTCACGGGGCAAAGAATAGGACCACTACAGTTCCCTTTGGAGGGGTAGGCAGAGGGGTAGAACCCCCCTAAATTCATGTTCAATTTATCATTTTTTGTTCAAGTTCATTAAAGGTCTTCAACATGATCCCTGCATTGTTTCAGGTGCCATCTCGCTCATATCAAAAGAGCAGTGGCAGAAAAACAATAAACGTGGCCCCAGCGTAAATGGAGTTTCTACGATAGCATTGCGGCAACTCTGCAGTTCAGGGTGAGAAGGTTCTAGGCCCATTTTACATATTTTATCTCGATGTACATGGAGGATGAGCCTGGCCTGTTAGGCGCCATATAACCTTTTCATGTGTTGGTGCGCCTTAAAAGACAATCAATTCAAGAGGATTTCATATTTGGCTAGTAGCCAGTCTAACATATGGTCCTCAAACAAAACAGAATATATTTACAGTATATACAAACATGATCAAAACAATGGTAGAAAATAAAAAGACTAAAATATGTCTAGAAACGTCATAGTTTTTCTAAAATGTTAGTATTTGCGATAAATCGATTAAAGTTTATTTAACCAATTAATATGCTTCATTGGATTAACACCAGTTGGATAAAAGCATTAAAGCAAACAACTGTTTTAAATTGATGGTACATATTACAATAATCAGTATATTGAGTTTAAGAATATACACTATGAAAACTACTGTTAATGACTTTAAGATGATGATGTCATGAGATACAAATTTAAAAAAGGAATATAGGTGATATGCGTGAAATTATTGCACATATATACTTCAACTATTGCACTGTAAATGATACTTGTCGACACAAAAACCTCATCGAAACCTGATCGTTTCTGAAATGTATTCAGTTTAAGTGGCCCAGTTTATAACTCTCAAGATTTTACTGGGTAAACCACACCCTATGACAGAATGTGAGAGCTAGTGAAATATTGTTACTATTGTTGTGGCAATCACACTCCATATTTAGCTATGTTTGTGTAATAATGTTTAAGATGTAACATGCCATCGAAATGTATCAGATGTATCGTGCGCTATATCTAACGAATATAAATGAGTTTATTGTATACTTTAATATTGTCCCGTTTAGTTTGCATTGAGCTAAGCGTGCAATATTCTACGATATTGCACGCATTGATATTGCACGGGAACTTTTGCTCGTGCTTGCTAAGAGCCGCGAAATAGAAATAAGGAACTACTTTCAAATAAAAATAACGGAATCCTTCCTATAGTGTCAACAAAAAAAATACGTGTTTTTTACAACTTTTTATGGCAAAAATTGATAAAATAATTCAAATGGTCACTCACCCACTGTTTTTAACGTTATCGAATGTTAAACAAACTTCCGAAAATCGCTTGATGTTTTTAATGACGTCATCCGACGTCGACGTCATTTTCGCGCAAAATAATCATCCACACAAAATGAAACTGAATGGCAAGATAGGAATTCCATCAAAAGATATAAAAATAACACAAACACAATGAAAAGTAATAGTCATACAATTAATATTGATCAAAAACAATATGAAAGTATACAATAAAAAGGTTATTGAATTTGTATGGCTAAATATTACTTGGAACTCGTTGTTTTGGCGCAGGACGACTCGCAAGCTCGCAAGCTCGTCGTCCTTTGCCAAAACAACTCGTTCCAAGTAATATTTAGCCATACAAATGCAATAACCTATAGTATTACCTTAATAGCCAAATTCGCAAATTATGATTAAGATTACATCATATACACATACAGCAACATTAAAAACAATTGTATTATAGCGCAAATCACAGGTTTTCATGTCAAATAACGCCCCGAATAACTGCAGTCGTAACTTTGATGCAAAACTGATAACAACTCGGAAGTCATCTTTGGTAACAGAATATGTTATTGATGTTACCTAATTTTACAATAACACAAGTGAACAATTTCAAAATAAACTGAAAGGAAAAAAAAACGCAGGGTGCGTATTTCCGCTATATATAATAATATTGTATGTTTAAAATGCTACTGCTAATCGAATGGTACAGGGCTACATTAGGCCTGTCCTTTTAGAAAGAAGGTTTAAACAGCACTGAACACACCAATGGTTACCCCTTTAAAGTTTCATTATCGTCAGAATGCGCATTTGGCTCAAGCAGGTGAGCAAACTTAGGCTTTAAATGTTGCAATCACTTAACATTAAATACAGTACTGAACTGGCTCAATTTTTCAAAGAGGAACTTCAGCATTTAACGTGTACTGTGATTAAAACGTCTAAAACATCACAGTTGTGTCCTTTCTCTAACTAACTGCACTTTTTTTTTACAAAACATCTTGGGGATTTCCTTGGAATATATATGGAATTAAGTGTGCAATATATAGCGGAAATACGCACCCTGCGTTTCTTTTTCCTTTCAGTATAGTAAATGGTTTTCATTTGTTTTAAAACAGATGTGCACACGTATCGTGCGTTACAAAATGTTGCCATTAATCGTATACAGTCATAACTGTGATGCAAACCTGATAATAAATCTGGGGTTGTCTTTGGTGTTACAAAATGTGTCGTTGATGTTACCAATTTTCACAACAACACGAGTTTTACGATTTGAAAATACAAAATGGTTGTGATGTTTGTATTAACACAGATGTGCCAAGGTTACATTCATTCCAAAATGACCCCACTACACTTCTACCCTGATAACTGTGACGCACAACTGATAATATTTCTGAACTGGTCATTGGTTTCAAAATTTGTCCTTGATGTTACTGCAGTGTATGTGCTGTTACCGCTACTTATTTGTGATATAGTGGTACAATTGATATTGTCATATATTTTAGTTTGCCATTTCTATTTAAAATGTTATGGTTTGAGATAATTCAAATAGTATTTAGGGCATGCCATTTCTGTTTAAAATGTTATGGTTTGAGATAATTCAGATAGTATTTAGGGCAAGATAATGCTTAATATTCTTTTTAGCTCTACTGATCAGAGATCAGCAGAGCTTATGCCGTGGTGCTATGTCCGCCGTCCGTCTGTCCGTCTGTCTGTCCGTCTGTAAACTTTTTTTTGTAGCGACTTCTCCTCTGAAACTACTAAATGGATTTTCATGAAACTTTACAGAAATGTTGCCCATGAAGTCTAGTTGATTCTAGCAAAAATTCATGTCGATGTGAAATCCAAGATGGCCGCCAGATCTAAAAATAGGTTTTTAGCTCTACTGATCAGAGATCAGCAGAGCTTATGCCGTGGTGCGGCGTCCGTCGTCCGTCTGTCCGTCCGTCTGTCCGTAAACTTTTATTTGTAGCGACTACTTCTCTGAAACTACTTGATGGATATTCATTAAACTTAATAGAAATGTTGCCCATGAAGTCTAGTTGATCCTAGCAAAAATTCATGTTGATGTGAAATCCAAGATGGCCACCAAAGTTAAAAATAGATTTTTAAAATACAAGTTTGTAGCGACTACTTCTTGAAAACTATAAGTGATATTGATATGGGACATTTTCTTAAATGATCAGCATGACATGGTGTTAATCCTTGTCAAAAATTGTTTTGATTCGACGTTAAACATGGCTGCCAGTGGCCATCTTTGTTTACATAGAGTTATATAGTAAAAACAACTTGTAGCGACTACTTCTCTGAAACTACTTGGCGGATTGTCATGAAACTTTACAGGAATGTTGCTCTTGATGTCTAATTGATCCTAGAAAAAATTCAGGTCGGCCGGAAATTCAAGATGGCCGTCACAGCTAAAAATAGATTTTTAAAAAATAAGTTTGTAGCGACTACTTCTTGAAAACTATAAGTGATATTGATATGGGACTTTTTCTAAAATGATCAGCATTACATGATGTTGATCCTAGTCAAAAATCGTTTTGATTTAACGTTAAACATGGCTGCCAGTGGCCATCTTTGTTTACATAGAGTTATATAGTAAAAACTTGTAGCGACTACTCCTCTGAAACTGCTTGGCGGATTGTCATGAAACTTTACAGGAATGCTGCTCTTGATGTCTAATTGATCCTAGAAAAAATTCAGGTCGGCCGGAAATTCAAGATGGCCGTCACAGCTAAAAATAAATTTTTAAAAAATAAGTTTGTAGCGACTACTTCTTGAAAACTATAAGTGATATTGATATGGGACTTTTTCTAAAATGATCAGCATGACATGATGTAGATCCTTGTGGAAATTATTTTGATTCGACGTTAAACATGGCTGCCAGTGGCCATCTTTGGTTACATAGAGTTATATAGTAAAAACTTGTAGCGACTACTTCTCTGAAACAACTTGACGGATGTTCATGAAACTTCACAGGAATGTTGCTCTTGATGTCTAGTTGATCCTAGAAAAATTTCAGGTCGGCCGGAAATTCAAGATGGCCGCCACAGCTAAAAATAGATTTAAAATAAATAAGTTTGTAGCGACTACTTCTTCAAAACAATAAGAGATATTGATATGGGACTTTTTCTAAAATGATCAGTATGACATGATGTTGGTCCTTGTCGAAAATCGTTTTGATTTGACGTTAAACATGGCTGCCATCGGCCATTTTTGTTTACATAGAGTTATATAATGAAAACTTGTAGCGACTACTTCTCTGAAACTACTTGACGGATTTTCATGAAACTTCACTGGAATGTTGCTTTTAATGTCTTATTGATCTTAGCAAAATGTCAGGTCGGCCGGAAATTCAAGATGGCCGCCATGGTTAAAAATAGATTTTCAAAAAACAAGTCTGTAGCGACTACTTCCTGAAATCAAAATCAATCAGTAGAGCTTCAAGGTCATTGACCTCTTGTTAAAAAATAAGTTTGTAGCGACTACTTCTTGAAAACTATAAGTGATATTGATATGGGACTTTTTCTAAAATGATCAGCATGACATGGTGTTGATCCTAGTCAAACATTATTTTGATTCGATGTTAAACATGGCTGCCAGTGGCCATCTTTGTTTACATAGAGTTATATAGTAAACACTTGTAGCGACTACTTCTCTGAAACTACCTGGCGGATTGTCATGACACTTCACAGGAATGTTGCTCTTGATGTCTAATTGATCCTAGAAAAATTTCAGGTCGGCCGGAAATTCAAGATGGCCGTCACAGCTAAAAATAGATTTTTAAAAAATAAGTTTGTAGAGACTACTTCTTGAAAACTATAAGTGATATTGATATGGGACTTTTTCTAAAATGATCATCATGACATGATGTAGATCCTTGTGGAAATTATTTTGATTCGACGTTAAACATGGCTGCCAGTGGCCATCTTTGGTTACATAGAGTTATATAGTAAAAACTTGTAGCGACTACTCCTCTGAAACTACTTGACGGATGTTCATGAAACTTCACAGGAATGTTGCTCTTGATGTCTAGTTGATCCTAGAAAAATTTCAGGTCGGCCGGAAATTCAAGATGGCCGCAACAGCTAAAAATAGATTTAAAATAAATAAGTTTGTAGCGACTACTTCTTCAAAACAATAAGAGATATTGATATGGGACTTTTTCTAAAATGATCAGTATGACATGATGTTGGTCCTTGTCGAAAATCGTTTTGATTTGACGTTAAACATGGCTGCCATCGGCCATTTTTGTTTACATAGAGTTATATAATGAAAACTTGTAGCGACTACTTCTTTGAAACTACTTGACGGATTTTCATGAAACTTCACTGGAATGTTGCTTTTAATGTCTTATTGATCTTAGCAAAATTTCAGGTCGGCCGGAAATTCAAGATGGCCGCCACGGTTAAAAATAGATTTTCAAAAAACAAGTCTGTAGCGACTACTTCCTGAAATCAAAATCAATCAGTAGAGCTTCAAGGTCATTGACCTCTTGTTAAAAAATAAGTTTGTAGCGACTACTTCTTGAAAACTATAAGTGATATTGATATGGGACTTTTTCTAAAATGATCAGCATGACATGGTGTTGATCCTAGTCAAACATTATTTTGATTCGATGTGCAACATGGCTGCCAGTGGCCATCTTTGTTTACATAGAGTTATATAGTAAACACTTGTAGCGACTACTTCTCTGAAACTACTTGACGGATGTTCATGAAACTTCACAGGAATGTTGCTCTTGATGTCTAGTTGATCCTAGAAAAATTTCAGGCTGGCCGAAAATTCAAGATGGCCGCCACAGCTAAAAATAGATTTAAAATAAATAAATTTGTAACGACCACTTCTTGAAAACTGTAAGTGATATTGATATGGGACGTTTTCTAAAATGATCAGCATGACATGATGTTGATTCTTGTCGAAATTTATTTCAAAGCGACTTTAAACATGGCCGCTAGCGGACATCTTTGTTTACATAGATTTATATAGTAAAAACTTGTAGCGACTACTCCTCTGAAACTACTTGACGATTTTTTTTATGAAACTTCACAGGAATGTTGCTCTTGATGTCTAATTGATCCCAGAATTTTTTTAGGTCGGCCGGAAATTCAAGATGGCAGCCATGGCTGTAAATAGATTTTCAAGATACAAGTTTGTAGCGACTACTTCTTGAAAACTATAAGAGATATTGATATGGGACTTTTTCTAAAATGATCAGCATGACATGATGTTGATCCTTGTCAAAAATCGTTTTGATTCGATGTTAAACATGGCTGTCAGCGGCAATCTTTGTTTACATAGAGTTATATAATGAAAACTTGTAGCGACTACTTCTCTGAAACTACTAGGCGGATTTTTATGAAACTTCACCGGATAATTGCTCTTGATGTCTTATTGATCCTAGCAAAATTTCAGGTCGGCCGGAAATTCAAGATGGCCGCCACGGCTAAAAATTGACCTCTTGTTAAAAAACAAGTTTGTAGCGACTTCTTCATGAAAACTATAAGCGATATTGATATGGGACTTTTTCTAAAATGATCAGCATGACATGATGTTGATCCTTGTCAAAAATCGTTTTGATTCGACGTTAAACATGACTGCCAGCGGCCATCTTTGTTTACATAGAGTTATATAATGAAAGCTTGTAGCAACTACTCCTCTGAAACTACTTGGCGGATTTTCATGAAACTTCACAGGAATGTTGCTCTTGATGTCTTATTGATCCTAGCAAAATTTCAGGTCGGCCGGAAATTCAAGATGGCCGCCACGGCTAAAAATAGATTTTCAAAATACAAGTTTGTAGCGACTACTTCTTGAAAACTATAAGTGATATTGATATGGTATGGGACTTTTTCTAAAATGATCAGCATGACATGATGTTGGTCCTTGTCAAAAATCGTTTTGATTCAACGTTAAACATGGCTGCCAGAGGCCATCTTTGTTTACATACAGTTATATAGTAAAAACGTGTAGCGACTACTCCTTTGAAACTACTTGACAGATTTTCATGAAACTTTACAGGAATATTGCTCTTAATGTCTAATTGATCCTAGCAAAATTTCAGATCGGCCAGAAAATCAAGATGGCAGCCACAGCTAAAAATAGATTTTTAAAAAAGAAGTTTGTAGCGACTACGTCTTGAAAACTATAAGTGATATTGATATGGGACTTTTTGTAAAATGATCAGCATGACATGATGTTGGTCCTTGTTAAAAATTGTTTTGATTCAACGTTAAACATGGCTGCCAGCAGCCATCTTTGTTTACATAGAGTTATATAGTAAAAACGTGTAGCGACTAATCCTTTGAAACTACTTGGCAGATTTTCATGAAACTTTACAGGAATGTTGCTCTTAATGTTTAATTGATCCTAGCAAAATTTCAGATCGGCCAGAAATTCAAGATGGCCGCCACAGCTAAAATTAGATTTTTTACAAAAGAAGTTTGTAGCGACTACGTCTTGAAAACTATAAGTGATATTGATATGGGACTTTTGTAAAATGATCAGCATGACATGATGGTCATCAGAGTCAAACATTATTTTGATTCGACGTTAAACATGGCTGTCAGCGCCCATCTTTGTTTACATAGAGTTATATAATGAAAACTTGTAGCGACTATTCCTGTGAAACTACTTGACGGATGTTCATGAAACTTCACAGGAATGTTGCTCTTGATGTCTAATTGATCCTAGCAAAATTTCAGGTCGGCCGGAAATTCAAGATGGCCGCCACGGCTAAAAATAATTTTTCAAAAAACAAGTTTGTAGCGACTACTTCCTGAAATCAAAATCAATCAGTAGAGCTTCAAGGTCATTGACCTCTTGTTTTGTTTAAGTTATTTAAAATTGGTATGGGAAAAAAGCAGATTCTGACAGAATGTTTTCACTTTTAACAATGATAAAGAGACAACTATCCCAATATTTAGTTTTGATGTAAAGACAGTAATATATGAGTCGCATTTATGTGATATTTTACTTTATACTTTAGTTTTTACCGTTTAAATTTATGAAACAAGTTCGGTAACATGACGGACACATGGCAAGGGTTGTTGCTGCTTTAAATAGTAATAAAATATTTATTTGAAAGCTCTGTGTTTACATCTTTTACGTTTTGACTGTCCACATCCTCGTCCATGCTGTTATTATAATAAAATTTAGTTTGACGCATATTCGTTTTGCATTTTTGTTCCAAATCTGATCTCTCCATTTTTTTTAAATTACCACACTTCTTCGTCTTACCCCAAGGAATGTCGTTACAAATGTCCAATGACATTGACTTTCATTTTTACAGAGTTATGTCCCCTTTCATAAAACTTTTGCATGCAACCTAACCAAGCTCATAACTGGCCATAACTTAAAACGTATTTGACCTATGTTCATGAAACTTCACACACTTATGCATCTTACACAAAGGAATGTTGTTACCCATGTCGAATAACTCTGACTTTCATTTCAGCAGAGTTTTGCCACTTTTCATAAGACTTTAACATGAAGCCTAACCAAGCCCATAACTAACTGACCATAACTTGAAAAGTAGTTGACCTATGTTCATGACACTTCACAAGCATCTTCATCTTACCCTACCCATGTCCGGTAACTCTGACTTCCATTTCGGCAGAGTTATGCCTCTTCCATAAAACGTTAATTTGAAACCTAGCTCATAATTTGGCCAAATATTGACCTATGGTCATGAAACTTTATACAGTTCTTATCGATTATCCAGTGCAGATGTATGCCCCTTTTCATAAACATTAACATTTTCAAAAGTTTAAGTGCACCCCTTGTCTTCAAACTTTATAGTTAGATTGTCCTTCCTGAAATAAGCGCATGTCATGCGACACACGTGTTCCGTGGAACATTGGGCTACAACAGCTGTAGGATTGGGCTACAATAGCTCTAGGATTGGGCTACAACTGCTGTAAGACTGGGCTACAAGAGTTATAGGATTGGGCTACACTAGCTGTAGGATTGGGCTACAATAGCTGTAGGATATAACGGAATTTTAATATCCTCGTCAATAGGTCTAGGGCGGGTCGAGGGCATCCCGCCATAGACATTACACTTTTCATAATAGTTCATGCATTAAGTCTGCTAAGACTCGTGAGCATATGGCATATAGCGACATATGGCATATAACAACATATGGCATATAACAACATACAATACCATGACAAGCAATATACACTATTGTATAGTTTTCGTTTCATGAATTATGAACCATCATGTTTCACGAGAACGACACACAGAACCTAAATTAAAAGAATGAATTTCTTGAAATAATGAGATAATGAGATACTCATTGAATTAATAGAACGTTCAGTTAGCACAAAACATGTGCCTAAAATAACCCGTATTAAATGTCATTGCACACAGGATAATATTGTTTACTATCAACCGGTATACACAGATATGTTTCGTAAATCAAAAGTTTTGTAGGTGTACATAGCCACATATTTTATTTTTTTCTTTATATTTTTTATTATGTTATTAAATGAGTTTAAAGGGAGTACATCAGGCTTTTCATGGGGGTCCAGGTGTCCGACTTAAAATTGACAAATATTAATATTTTCTATTCTACATGGCCAAAACATAATGAATGAGCCTAAAAATGATCCCTTATTTGCAAAGAAATTCATTCTGCACAGTAATACATGCTATCCTAGGTGACGCACCAGGGTTAATTTCAGCATTTTACGTCCGATTCCGTCCTGTCTATATGGTGTTTTCAAAGTTTAGACATTAACAAAATTGTTCTAACATCATATTTTGATTAATATAAGTGTTTTATCAACGGGAACAATTTTATAATTTAAGTTGTTTCTAGAAAAATCCTGATGTACCCCCTTTAATAACGCGGATGAATCAGGAAAATGGCCGATTGGTGCTATGGACAGGGGCTTAGCTAGGCCCAACTGACAGCATAGGCCCGGTTGTTAACTTACCTAGTGGGGTCCGGGGGGCATGCACGATGCGTTTTGGTATATATTTCAGATTTATCGAAAGTCGAAAGGTAAACTTAAGTAAAAAGTGTATCTGAAACTTTTATCTGTAAATTAAGTAGTGTGTGTACCAATTAACATCCCCACCCCATTCTGCCTTTCTATTTGCATTTTTTTACTTTTTACTTTTTCGATTTCTTATACACTATTTGTACTAAGTACAATTTTTTGAAGTTACTTGTCTTTTAACTCTGATGATTCTTTGTTCAAAAACAAACAGTTGAAAACTAGGATTTTCGAAACTATTTTAAAGTTCTCCGGCCATGTTTTGTTATATACACATGTTTGTGTTTAAATCGAAATCAATACACAACAATAGTAAAATTCACACATTGCAATATTTGTAAAAAGCGAGAATAAGATTTTATTTGATGACGTAGAAAACTTTGAACAGGTAAATTAATCCACAGGTAAATGTATCAATTATCTGGCAATAGTTGTGCAGCTATACTATTTAGATTTACGTGCAGTCACGCAGTGGTAAAAGTAGTATCTACGTCATGCAAATAATACTTACTTTTATATACAACTTAGTAGCGGTTTTAAATGTATGTTTCTCTCCGGGACTATCAAGAAATGTTCATATGATGTTTACGAGTTAAATTTGTTAATTGATAATACTACAAAAAGGGTGGCCATTCATCTTTAATACGTATTTTCTTTGCAGCCCCTTATTCTTTTGACAAGGATGTGTTGATGAAACTACTTGAGGAAGAAAAGGTTAAGATCAAGCATAAACTGGAAGGATTTGCTGTACTGTTGAAAGATGCTGGGGTAAGAAACTTTAAACATATTTATTTTACATCGATTGCAAAACAAGTTATTGCAACTTAGATTATCACTCTCGATGACTTCCTGGGTAGAACCAGTACTAAGCAATGTGGATTAATTATCTTGCTGAACCACTGGACCACGGACTCCACACTGGGGGTAAGAAACGGTGGATATGCTATTCATGTTAACCCTTAACCCGCTACATATATATAATGGACTGTTCTTTCTTTGAGTTAAGATTATTCCATTTATGTGACAAAAGGGTGTTTTGCGAGCTGATCTGGGTTTACAATGGACGCAAAGGCTATTATAGTCGTGCTTAGCGGGTTAAGGGTTAAGGTTTTTGTTACAGCATCTTAAAAAAATTAAGTAAATAAGTTAAGTTAGCCAAACCTTCATTGTCTGTACTAGTAGCTGAAACAATTGAAAAAACAACGTGTTGATTACTGTTGATCAGTGCATCACAGAGAACATATTCACAACTGGTAAGTTTCCAAGTGCACGGGATGCACGGTCTCTCCACTTGACTGGTTCGACTGCTACATTTAAGCTGTCTCGCAATGGGAAGTGAAGCAGTCTTTCTTTGAAGACAAATCGGTAATCTCCCTTGATTTAGCACTGTACAAGCGGTACTGGTTTCCAGTTTAGAACAGTGGCAGGGATCACTTTATTTGGAGATTTTGGAAGGTTCTCTCATTGTTCCCGGGGGCCCCCGTTTGGTCACGGGGCAAAGAATAGGGCCACTGCAGTTCCCTTTGGAGGGGTAGGCAGAGGGGTAGAATCCTCCCAAATGCATGTTCATTTTATCATTTTTTGTTCATGTTCATTAAAGGTCTTCATCATGATCCCTGCATTGTTTCAGCTGCTATCTCGCTCGCATCAAAAGAGCAGTGGCAGAAAACAATAACGTGGCTCCAGCGTAAATGGAGTTTCTACGATAGAATTTGCAGCAACTCTGCAGTTCAGGGTGAAAAGGTTCTAGGCCGATTTTCCATATTTTATCTCGATGTACATGGTGCGCCTTAAAACCCCAATTCAATTCAATTCAAATATCCCATCCACAAATGTTAAATGGGAAAACAAATCTCATTACTTTTTGAAAGTGATGGTTTTGGACCAGAATGGTCCCTGTAGTGGTAACGTTTCCCGCTTTCCACCGCGGCGATCCGATTCCAATCTCTGGAACCGTTTATCATAAAGTATTACAAAATGAATATTTTGTATATTTGTTAACTGTGTTTATTTAATCTCTTGTTTTCTGTATTATCCGCTTTACATTATGTTAAAAAATATGCACATAATAGCTCATTTGGCTTACATTATATATCATATGTTTGTAAAAACAATATTTTTTATTTTATTATCTTGAACAGACTCGCATATTAGCTTATATCGAAGTGTAAATAGGGAGGAATAGAGTTGCAACAACAGGCCCATAATTTCAAAATGCGAAATGAAAAATCGAGGGGTCAGCGCAAAACTATTGTAACTACATATGAAGAAAAAAGGAGATACAATAGTTTGCACTGAACCCTCGAAATGGTTTAATTATACAATAGGTCAATTATGCAAGACCACTGAGACGTAATAATTTTCTTGATTATGCAAACATGTGTCTGGACGGATTTGATTAGAGACTTTCTCTCTGGCCAAGAAACAACACACAACAAAAACGACCGTGAAGCGCACGCAGTCTCAATTATAAATTTATTTAAACGGTCTTGTCTCCGGAATGGGTCTTAACTGATTCGTTATTTGAACATTCCGAAATTGTTTTGTAAAATAGAACTGATATATGTCGTCATACAATACTATTGTTTGGCAGCACATATTTTCTCCCATAATTCTGCTCCCCGAAATATTTTGTTCGGAGCATAACTACAAAACTACTGATGGGACTACAGTGAAACGTCACACAATGATAGAGGGCAATGTCAGAGAGGATGTGCAGAGTGTAATAACCATAACTCTGTCATCTTTCAAATTAGAGTTATTGCCCTTTGTATTTTTTTTCATCTTTCTTAGCACTACTAGCGAAGACTGTTCCGTCGAGTAACGGTCAGAGATAAGTTCAACGTATATGTAGATATACTGACAACATAGATTTACGAGAATGTTTAGCAGTAGGAGACTCCTCGGCTCCCACGTATATATATCATAACCAAATTATGTTACACTTCTTTTCAGGTGGACGGCACAGTCAAAAGCATCCACTCCGAGTCTCCCGGAGAAGGAATCCTCAAGGCGACAAGCGAGATCAACGCCGCGATGATCATTGTCGGTACACGTGGTATGGGCAAAGTGCGACGCACGTTTATGGGCAGCGTCAGCGACTACGTCCTCCACCACTCGCACGTGCCTGTTATGATCTGTAGGCACGAAGGCCACGTTGATGACTCATAGGCCTGAACAATCACTATAGAGACAATACGGTTACTAGGGAGGCAAAATAACAGGGAACAAGTTTATGAAGATGTTATGTGGACGTTATACTCAAAGTAAACAGTAAATGTACACGTGTCATTTAAGTTGACGGTCGTGAAGAAAACTTCAGTTGTGTTGACAGGTCAAGTATTAAAGGGATTGTCCGCAATTTTAGATAGTGAATTCATTTATACGCAGTTTTAACATTCTTCTCCTCGTGTTTACATGGATGGTGGGGTGCCATTTAAAATTGGCACACAATTCATTAATGTTTTGAAGGGGGAAAAAAATCAAAAAAATCGGAATGCCTTAGTTTTAACCCTTACATTTGAATTGTTCATACAATCAATTTAATATGTACCGTACATTAGTGGTATTTATGGTGGTGTTGACGTGGCCCCAACAGAAATGAACATTCAAGTTACATCGAAACTACACATAATGGGCCTAGAACCTTCTCGCATGCAGTGTTTTTGCAAATTATGTTGTAGACAGTCCATTTGAGCCAATATTATTTTGTGGCTGCCACTACTCATGTGGCACCTAACCACATAGAGGGCTGCCACTACTCATGTGGCACCTAACCACATAGAGGGCTGCCACTACTCATGTGGCACCTAACCACATAGAGGGCTGCCACTACTCATGTGGCAACTAACCACATAGAGGGCTGCCACTACTCATGTGGCACCTAACCACATAGAGGATCAGAAAGATAAAGACCTGACAAAATAGACTTGGAGGGATCACACTCTCCTGACATGACATAAGTGGAGGGATCACACTCTCCTGACATGACATAAGTGGAGGGATCATACTCTCCTGACATGACATAAGTGGAGGGATCACACTCTCCTGACATGACATAAGTCGAGGGATCATACTCTCCTGACATGACATAAGTGACATTTTCACACGAGCCCTTTTATGATAAAACAAAACCTTAATGTGCATTACTTTTTTTCACAGTAGGGTGCGAACACAGTGGGGTGCGAACACAACTTTTGATATAGAAAATAACTTAAAATTATCATTATTAGCTTTTAAAATGCAGTTCTATTTTGTTTTAAACGCGTTACTGGTGCCTCTTCGACTTGGCAATATATGTATATAAAGTGTGCCTATCAACCAACATTATCTGAAATATCTTGCCGACAATCCCTTTAAAGGACATGTAAATATATATTGAATTGTTAAAGTTTCTAAACTATACAGTATTATAGTGTATATGCAACACCGTGCATGTGATTTCTCATAAGACGTGTGACAGTCAATCCTCTGTTACAACCATTAGACCAAATATTGTGTAACAACCACTCGACCAAAAAGTTGCTGATAGTTTAATATGCATATTTTAAAGGGACATACGGCAATATAGTCGTTAGTTTACTCCTTTTAGTGCTTGTTACATACTTCAGGATTGCCGTGTGTCCCTTTCATTTCGTTAACACCAAAGTACCTTTGGACGTACTTGGCCAAACTACAAGCAAGAGTTCAAATCGTAAACCTAAATATACTGAACTATATACTGAACTATATACTGAACAAATAAAGATTAGCAAGCCAGTGTAGCTTAGATAAATGTAATCTTATTTTATATGTGAAGTATTGTAAATCATCGGCATGACTTGGGTTGATCTTCTTTTTCGCTTACTTTTTGTATTACAATGTATCAAAGTTATCTCCCATTTAGTTCAAACATACTATTTCAAATTTAAAAATACAAATAAGGTAAAGAGCAAGATTAAACATTACAAAATAACTGTTATGGGTCTCAAGTTATAAAAACCGCTGAAACAATCGAAAATGTCCTTGCCATTATAAAGATATAGGGAACCAAACTTGTGAAATTACCTCCCTTTACATTGAAATAAGAGCGAAATTATAATTTCTGTAAAACATATTGTTTCCGCATATTTCTTTTGAGACTTATTCCGTTAATATAACTGATAATTATGTAAGTTATATTACCCATGACTGTTTCTACACATATCCTAGAATCTGGTCAACAAGAATGTTATTTACTTGCTAATCTTATTTTTATAAGTATACATAAGAGTGTTATTTCGTTTCAGTTGTGTTATGTTAAATGTGTTTTTTCGTCAGGTTTAAATGACTCGTAAGGTATAATCGATAACCGAACTTAATGCAAACTTTAATCAAATAATGGTTTGCTGTCATGATATATTGAATACCCGAACACTCACGTTGCTTATCTTCATCAAAGGAGAGCCACCTTTGCCCTAATGTTTACTACATTGTGGCTATGCGTAAACATGTCGACATATGTGAAAGAACTAAAAGGTAGAGATAATGAACTTGAGTGAATGTAGAAGGGTCAAGTGTTCTTTAAAGGGGGATACACCAGGCGTTTTCTAGAGAACTATAAAACATATTCCAATTCAAGATAAACTGTCATATCAGTCACAATACGGCATTAACACTCTTGTTCAGGAATACAATTTGAGTTTACCATATATGGGCTTAAAGGGACACCTGGCTATCTTGATTTTTTTAAAAACTCACGGCGTCCCGTTAGTTTTTCTCCATAACTTGCGTTTGTTCAGTCATTAATATTAATAATAAGAATAGTATTAAAGCTAATTGTTTTTGCATATTATTAACGTTTGATAATATTGCACGAATACTATACTGAAACCTGTAGTAAAATAAGACCAAACAATAACAACTCAAACTTTTATTTAATTATATGCAAGCAGGTATACAAATAATACTTGATAAATAAATCAGGACGCTAATTTTAATCTTTGATAAACATTTCAAGATTGCTGTATGTCCCTTTAAACTGTTTAAATAACATAGGTGCGTAGCCTAGGATAGCACATATTACTTTGCGGAAAGAAATTCGGTGTTTATAAGGAGGCATCTTTACGCTTATTCATTACGCTTTGGCCAGTGAAATAGTAGATATCATTATTCGTCAAATTGTTTTATATCTCCTAGCCACACAGCGAAAACCCTGACGTACCCCATTTAAAGGACGTATGACCCCAGTACTGTAATATTATATTATTTACCCAGGATGAAGCTCAGAAACGAGAGAACTTGGATCTGAATGATAGTCATAATCAGCGTGTGACATGAATAACATTTGAATGTAATAGGACACAAACGTGGGCATCTCCGTCGCTTGTATACACAACTTCTCACAGAACATTAGATACAGAGCACGATTTTGCATTAGCTATAGGTCGCCAAATATGAATTTAAATTAGTTAATGGAGCAATATTTAATCAGAAACATGAAATATATTATTCTTGAATGCGTTATATTGCAATACACGTGCAGATATAACAATAGTTGTATTGTACGCCAGTGGTAACATACAGCTATATACTGGTGTTATCGAAATATGGACAAATCAAACGCTGTAGTTTCAGTTTAATTTAATACTGTCTGAAATAACCAGAACCGAGGTGAGTGTGATTATATATATGTCGACAAGTATATCGACAAACTATAAGCCAAAATAAAGTGTGCCGTATACCATTATATGTTTACAGTATCAATATGCCTGCTTGACATTTTAATGTATAATGCAACGTTAACTTGGAGTATAGGAATAATGAATAATTCAAGCATGTTCTTCTGCTACTTCTCATTCTGATAGACAAATAACATAAATACGTCTGCAGCCATTATCACTGGCATAATGTTCAAGACGAAACTCTGTTGAAATGATTCCATATTTACACATTGCTGAAATAATGTTTAATACATGTGGCATGTTACGTAGCAGCTTGTGAGAGCATGTAGATCAATATCCATGTGTTTATTATGAGATAGCTGAACCTTCTCTGACATTTAACAACGCTAAAGGTAACAACCGCCGCTTAAGGTAACAATTTCAACGCTTAAGTTAACCTCCGCTAAAGGTATCAGTCACCTCTTCCGCAATAAGTAACACAACTAACGCTAAATGTAACAACTTTTTTCAACATCTACAGTTTTAATCAACATTGAGTAAACGGGGGTTCTTTTTAATGATAGTGGCACCTGTGGCATAAGCGCTGTTACTGTTGGCGGTATGTTACTTTTAGCGGTAGAGGTAATTGTTACCTTTTAGCGGAGGTTGTTATCTTTAGCGTTGAAATTGTTACCTTTAACGGCGGTTGTTCCTTTAGCGCTGCTGCAGACATAAATATATTTTCCAAGGATTTAATGCGAAACTATTGTAACCAAATGTAAATAAAGGAAAAACGATGCAATAAGTTCGCCTATTTGTGACAGGTGGCTTACTAACGTATGTACAAAGCTGGATGAAATATCAAAATCGTTGAAGTGCTTTGAACACAACAGAGAATGCTCGGGTAATGTTCAAGCGTTGCTGTGACTCATTTGTACTATGAATGCACGTGTTTAGAACGTATATTTGCACGAGTTTACATACTAATTATATTATATCATGGTAAAGGTTGTATGAAGAATTGAATACATACTAGAGTTAACTATTATAAATGTTTTTTGTTTTTTTATTTGATAACCAACACAAAAGCCCTGTATATTTCCTCATTTTGATCGCGTAGATACTTGTAAACGATGGGTAAGTTCGTCACGCTGGTTGGTTCGTCACGGCGGTGGTAAGTTCGTCACAGTGCCGGTGTTCCCATAAATCATGACGCATTTTCGCCTACGGAGTTAGAGGCAAATATAGTCCCAAAAGGGTCTGTATCTCACTATAGTGTCCACTTGAAAATAAAGTATGAAGTTTTATTTTATTTGTTTATTAATAAAAAATCAATTCTACAAATGTATTCCTTCAATATGAAACAAGCAATGACAATGGTATAAACAAGACATACAAATAAATGACTTTGACCCCTATACATAATGAAAGTTTCATCCATTGCCTGAAGCGATTAAAGACTTAATTGGAATGGACACAACACAAACTTCATACATGAATTTGGTCTGAAACACATTGACTGTTCAGTTTTAGATATAATGCATTATCTCAAGCGTTGTAGGACATGTGTACCGGACAAGAAATCTGCTTGACCTTGAACATGACGTTGACTTTGAAAATACGGGTTAGCTTTTTAGTTGTATTTCGAGGTTGGACCGCTGCTTATCCAGGCAGAAGGGTAAAATCCCCCTAAATCCAGGCTCATTTTGTCATTTTGTCATGTTCATTAAAGGTCTTCATTCCTGTATTGTTTCAGGTGCGACTTGAGTGGTGGCAGAAAACAATGAAAACAATGCTCATGGCTCCAGCGAAAAAAATGAGTGTTTACAAGAGAATTTGCAGCAACTCTGTAGTTCTGCTGGTGAGGAGGTTCTAGGCCCATTCAGCATATTTTTTCTAGACGTAAATGGAGAGCGAGGTTTGAATGTTCATTCCTGTTGTCGCCAAATAACCATTTTGTGTTGGTACGCCGTAAAACCCCAATTCATTTCAATTCTAGTTGGATAGTACGGCTGTATATAATGATCTTGAATTTTACGAATAATCATTTCGTCAGGTGTGTACATACGTGATCTGTTTCTAGACGTGGTTTTGACATTTTTACATTAATAGTATGAGCCCATCAAATTACGCGGATTTCATGTAAAAAAATTCTCATCACAATAACTTTGTTAATTATTATTGTATTCCCGTTAATGTATTTCGATTATTTGGAGAGCTTAAATAAATACACTGGTACTGTTAAATATTTACGTAGAGTTGGATTATCCACTGAAGGCTTTGAATATCTTTAAAAACGTTGTCTTCTCGATTTATTAATCCAGTTTCATTTTTGACTTTAAACCTGCTTGAATATAATTAAATAAAAGTTTTCATTTTTGTCTTCTTATATTCTACCATAGGTATACATATACTACTCAACGTTTGAAAGCAACAAACCTTTTTTTGCCTTATTTTTTAAGGTGACTTGCACAAATACACAAGAAAAGTGTTTTCTAATTAATTTTTGACAATAAAATAATGAATTCCACATAAAGAAATTGTAAAACAAAATTAATTGTTGAGTTGTATGTTGTTGGTAAAACCAGCCACCGTAAAATGTCGAATTGAAATCTTGGGTTAAGCAAACTTTGAGTAGAATATATTTGTGCAATATAATCTCTATAGTTAGTAATATGCAATACCAATTAGCTTTATACTATTCTTATAATTACTATTAATGATTGAATAAATGAATGTTATGTGAAAAAAATAACGGGACGCCGTGAGTATTTTTAAACAAATCAAGGTTTCTTTAATTATAATCAACATCCAATTTTTGACACAAGGTTTACACAGAAGGGGCTGAATATAATTCACCTTAATATTCATTATCTTTATCCTGAACTGGATGAAATTAAACTTCTATCACAACATACTGATATTATATGCTTATGTGAAACCGTTTTGAACGAATTATCGATTAGATAATTTCAAACTATTTAGCAAAGATAGGATCTCAAATGGAGGTGGCTTAATTATTTATGTCGGAGATGATTTACCATGTGTACAAAAATTGGACCTTGAAAGAATGTCAGTTGAATCTATATGGTTTGAAATCCAACAATCTAACACAAAATATTTTCTTATTTGCTATACGTACAGACCACCTTCATCAAATGCTGACTGGCATAACAAATTACGCAACTGAGTTTTTAGAAGAAACGAATGTCTTGTCCTTGGTGACTTTAATTTCGATTTATTAAAATCAGATAGGAATGCTAAAGCGTGGCTTGATCTCATGGAATCTGTAAATCTCACTCAGTTGGTTACAAATCCCACTAGGGTAACAATTAATTATTCTACATTGATAGATCATGCGTTTTCGAATATGCCGCAGAACATAATTATCTGAAGTAACTATTCCGATGTACTCAATAAGCGATCATTACCCTATTTGTTTAACTCGTAAAGTTTCTGCTAAGTATATTAAAGGTCCTATGCATAAAACTATCATTTTTCGATCTATGAAACATTTTGACGAAACTAGATTCACCACTAGAATGACCTTTCCGAACTACAGTGGTCAATAGTTGACGTGTATGATAATCCAGATGACTCCCAAGATTTAGTTTTTTTGAAATATTCATCTCAGTCTTAAAAAGACACGCCCAAAAAAGAATGAAACGCGGTAAAAACGTAATCCAACCAAATTGGATGAAAACTAATCTTCCTGATGCAATTAAAATAAGGGATTATTTCCATAAGAAAAAAAGACTCAGTAATTACAAGATATGGAGACAGAAAGTTAAAACTCTTATTCTTGTAACTAGGCAACAGTAGTACAACGGTGAAACAATACATTCAAAAAAGCAAAATCCGTAACAACTATGGAATAGTTTACATGAATTATCTGGATTTAAAAATCAAGTTCAAACCAATTGTATAAAAGATGACGACGGAAATCCTAGTTGGCAGCAAATACATTCAATAAACACTTTTCCTCAGTTTTTAAAAAGTATCAAGCAAATAACTCGCCTGGCACAAATTACACAAATGTCCCACTTGCAAATCTCATTGATGATAAATGTAATATCCCACTGGTACCGCTTTCCTTTGTCGAAAGTCATTAAATCTCCTGATACTACCAAATCTACCGGTTCCGACAACATAAGCGCCAGGTTTCTGAAAATGTCTGCTTCTGTAATCGCCCCTATTCTAACGAAAAAAAATTAACAGTATACTCACTAATATCTATCCACAAATATTCAAAAGAGCAAAAGTAATCCCAGTAATAGATAGAGTATGGTTTCATTGAGTTGGTTCATTTAAATTAACATAGGATACAATTTAAATTAACCAACGAGATGAAACCATACTCTATTTGTTTTGTAGCATGTCCATTTCCGCTCTATTTCAGTTATTCTAACTGTTATTCTCACTGTTATTCTCACAGTTATTCTGACAGGTCTTATTTTCAGTTAAACGATTTACACCTGTGTCTGAACAAAGAGAATTGTCTGTGACCATGCTACAAGTGCATAAAACGGGTTCTAAATACGACAAAATGCCAATTATACTTCCTATTATTTCCTTGACTTTTGAACGTCATGTTGTAGCATGGTCACAGACAATTCTCTTTGTTCAGGCACAGGTGTAAATCGTTTATTTGAAAATAAGACCTGTCAGAATAACTGTGAGAATAACAGTGTGAATAACAGTTAGAATAACTGAAATAGAGCGGAAATGGACATGCTACAAAACAAATAGAGTATGGTTTCATCTCGTTGGTTAATTTAAACACCTCGATGGGCTACGCCCATCTCGATGTTTAAATGAACCAACTCAATGAAACCATACTCTATCTATTACTTAATATACATTTGAGACGACATCTTGAAGAAAATAAGTTGTTTTATTCACGACAATCTGGTTTCAGGGCAAACCATTCTTGTCAAACTGGCCTTATAAAAATATTAAATGACAGGATTGCAGACATAGGATACTTGTTAAAAATGAAATTGTCGGAAATATATCTCTTGATCTATCAGAGGCATTTGATTTAGTTGATCATACTATATTGCTCCAAAAGTGGGAAATGTACAAACTAGATATTTCTGCAGTATGCTGGTTTAGCAAGTTCAAGTTTCTGGTATAACTTCAGAATCTTCACCCATTTTATTGGGCGTACCTTCAAGGATCTGGATTAGGCCCCTTATTATTTGTAATCTACATCAATGATTTGCCGTTATCTATTGAAAATACAGTCACGGATATTTTTGCAGACGATACAACGCTTTCAACTTCAAATTCATATTTTGCCAGCGCTGTAAATTCTCTCTATAATGACCTTATTAACGTCAACGCGTGGTGCGATACAAATCGCATGTCTGGCAATGCAGCAAAAACAAAAATAATATATCTCTCTTCTAAGAACAAAATAAATGGTATTTATGATAATGCTCCTTCGATTCAATTCAAAGATAAAACCATTAACTGTACTCGGTGTTACAGTTGACGACACTCTCTCTTGGAATAGCCAAATTGATAAAGTTCTTAAAAATGTAATTCATTGTTGTTACAAAAAGTGGGATTCATAAAAAACAGAAAAGACTGACTGAGAATCATCTTTTATTATTTTTTGCCATAATTGGCCATGGCTGATTTTATGTATTTAATATGGCATTATAGTTAATAATGCATAAATAAAGTGATAGTTCAACATATGGTTCCGGACAATCAGAAATATCGATAGTTGAACCTATAATTACTTATTCCGGACAATCGGACATGTTGGCAATTCAACATTTATTTCATCTTCCGGACAACGGAGGTATTGACAGATCAACTTCAATAGTTTTCATATTCCGGACAATCGGAAATATTGACAGTTGAACTTTAAACTACTTATTCCGGACAATCGGAAATATTGACAGTTCAACGTATAATTACTTCTTTCGGACAATAAGAACATTTCGGACAATGCATCAATACGTATATTCCGGACATCGGGAATATTTTCAAATAAATTGGACCGCCGCCCTGTATAAAAAATACAATCGGCATTTTGGCTGGCCATTGAATATTTTAGCTTCCGGAAAATCGGAAGGTTAAGAATAAGTATATTCCGGACATCGGGAATATTTTCAAATCAATTGGTCCGCCGCCCTGTATAAAAACACAATCGGCATATTGGCTGGTCATTGAATATATTAGAAATTACCGAGATTAGAAATGTTTTACTTTAATTTATACTCCGGAAGCATAATGATACATCAAGGTTTATTCCGTTTACCGTAGAACCAACTGGTACCTGTTGGATACCGTAGAGTAATCAGGGAACCAGCTTACTAACCATTCGGCGGATACATCTAGAATTAGCAAGAGGCGTATAGGCAGTTTCGAATCCAGTGTATTTATGTCCATGCATCCACCGGGAACGGAAATGTACGGTAACTGGTATTGTTTAAAAGAACACACTGGCACTGGAATGAGCCAGACACACGAACGTATGTGTGTAAAGCAATTTCATAATTAAGTTAATTTCATAATTTATATAGAATCACTTTTGACTATGAACATATTTGTTTTCGGGAGATTTGTGGAATGAAAGTGATATAGACCTATCTGGTTCTACTCAGAATACAATATATATCTATCTATATATATATATATTTATAGATATATATCTATATATATATATATATATATATAGATATATATATATATATTATTATTGTTTACACGTGTGAATGACATAATGCTTGAAAGATATGTGCTTTTCCAGAGATTTGGTTTAAAGCTAAATATTGTGAAATGTTTCACAGGGAAAATATTGACGTGGGGACACCCCCGCCCCAACCCCCGACCTGCCCCCACCCAACCTCCCCCTCCCCCACGAACCCCAAGCCCCGCCTCCATCCCCTTACACACAAACCACAAGTGCCCTGATAAAACAGTATTTTATACAAAAACTATTTTAGATCTATTTTTTTGGCATTTTTTAACAGAAAAATAGTTGCTTTCCGGTGATGGGCTTTAAAGCTTGTGTGACATGTTTCACAGGGAATATACTGTTGAGGGAGGGGGAACGGGGCGAGGTACACCCAAACACCAGCACAAGGACTTTGCGAACATTATTAGCAGGGGCATTTTTGCGAGCATAAATTGTCTCTATTCCTGACAAATATCGCTTGTACAGGTACCGGCACTATTTTGTCCAAATATTGTTTGACATAGTGTAATGCCCCGATGTTTCACTCCACTTTCACTTTAGTGTTACGCATATTAACGCAGTTTAATGGTATATCCATTGTGTTCATTATACGCATATTCATCATATTAACTTAACTTAGGGATTAACTTACGGTTATCATGTCAGGTTACCATGTTTTATCGCTGTTATCACTTAAATTCAAAGCAGCAAGGCTTGTTTACATTTACAAATTTATCTTTCCGGTCACCATATTGGATCCGGAATTACGTAGCATGATGGGATTGTTTACCATAGCAATTATTTGAGCGGCGAATTCAAATCTGTGAATTCGATCTTTTGATTCACGAAACCATCTTTTGCAAGAGTCAGGTTTTTTAATCAGTATTCTATGTGTACGAAACTTTAATTACGCAACTTTAATTCAAAAAAGTGTTATAATTTATGTTTGAATTTGAAATTGGCGAGTATCAAATCGCACTTATTTGTATGCGCGTTTAGCGCACAGGAAAAGCGTACATAGGACGTTGCACATTTTAGTGTTGTTTAGTGCACAGTGCACATTTGCGCACTTGTGCACCGCTCAGTTTTCTTTGTGCAGTATATGTAGCTAGTTCGCCTGCAGATCCGGGACTCAGAATTTTTTACTTACGGTATCATAACTCTGCCAAAATTCATTCAACTGAAACACGGCAATGAAATGCGCAACTAGGCTTGGTATTGATCATCCCTGCCAAGATTCGTTGAAATCCGGCCAGGGGACCAGGAGAATTATTTGGGACAAAGTTTGTGTATTAAAACCTTAAAAGGGCCATAAACCATTCAACCAGAACACGGCAACGGCAATGACAGGTGCAACTAGGCTTCGTTATTATAAAGGTACTGGTAGAGATAACGAGTTGTGCATGCAAGTGCTTAAAAATGTCGGGTTGTCAAGCTCTGGAGGTTGAGATGAATGGCGTTAGATGTCGGTCGTACTGTTTCTAAAGTGCGCTATATGTAGGTTTGTAAGCGCTGGATTTCGACTGCCTGATCGTCGGATAAAGGTAATAAAACGATATTATACCCATTCTGCATCCATTTAACAGCTGATTCCGTCATATGATAATAATAATAAAAGAAAATTCTCCAGAAATCATCGACTTTCGTTATTATTGCTATTCAGTCTGTTGGTGGTGTTGAAAGCCAGATAAGCTCCTGTATGCTATGAAGCAGTGGTCACAAGTATGTTTCTCTGCACAAAACATTAGCTTTCGTTTATTGAAGTGTGGCGGCGTAAAGAGTCCCCCACCCCCGTGCTATAAATGAGTAGTGTTATTTTTACTTGTCCTTTGGGACCAATGAGCCCAGTATAGGTGGCTTTGACGTAGAATACCGCTTAAGCCGATGCTAGGGGGCGTGAGAGGTGTTGCTTCTTACATTACTTCTCATGAACAGACTCAATAAAACCGAGTCTGATGCTTTATTCTTTTAATTGTGTTTGTTGCTCCCAAAGTATCACCTTTATCAGTATTTATTATTATGTTTACGTATTCACACGGTCGAAGTAGTATGGGTAGCGTTGGTAAAACAACGACAGGATTTAAATAAATTGACATATTTTAAATAAATAGACGTTTCATATACTAAATGTGGAATGATTTATTTTAATTCACCATATTTATTAAATGTGCATGTCCATTTTAAATCGCCACGCTTTCGATTTAAATAAATGTTTGCGATTTAGATAGACTTTCGATATACAAAATGCATAACGAATACGAGTTAGTCCCGGTGCTCAGATGAGCATAGTCAAAATCAAGTTTAATCCGCACGCATAAAGAAGCATATTATTTAACTGCTGGATTATAATATAACGAAATCCTTCACTCGATGGAAAGCGTGTTTCTTTCACTCACTGGCATTCCATCTCGTGGATTTATAGAACGTCGATTTATTTAAATTATTTCAATGTATTCAAATGTAACACATCCATGTTAAATAGTGAGAAAACATGTTTTGGAGCTAATTAGTTTTTTTCACCAACGGCGCCCAATCAAGTAACTGCATTTGCATCGCTTGTCGTGACCATTCTCGCTTAATTATGACATTTAAAGAACTTAATGAAAGTTGCCAAATCATGTCCAAGATCCTCGGTCTAATGAGGTTGAACAGTTGTTTGTAATATGATGTGTGGCACATGCTTGGTAGCATAGTTATGATCATGACAAAGGTTATTACATGTGATCCTTGATGGCTATAAGCACGACATTCACCTTTATGCTAGGGATTTGAGGTTTGGTCTAAACACTTATTTTAAGATGAATATATGCGTGTAATATGATCTGAATTACAATAATGATAGTAACATAGTGATGATAGAGTATAGTGTTTGATCAATGACCTTGACATTTGAGTTAGTGCTTGATCAGTGACCTTGACCTTTGAGCATGGATTCGGTCGGGAAATAAGCTCTAGAGCCTTTGTGTAAAAATGCACAGACTTTAAGGCATGCATTGTGGGGTCAACCAAAAACGAGGGAACAAATAACGTGAAAATGATAACCTGATTTATTTAGGATATAGTAGATTCACGTACTTACGGACGGATGGACTCGCGTACAGACAAAGTGTGCATCCCAACCCTTCCCGGTATCGTGCATAAACACATAACTGACAGACCATAAGCGACATCCAGCGCACAAAATACCGACATCTAGCGCTCATCGTAACTATATCAAGGGTGAACTCGACATCTATGACCAGGAATATTTTCAAATCAGCTATATTTTTCGTTTAGCCATGTTGATCTATGAAACAATAGATGAATATCAGCTCACTAAAATTAAACCATTAAAAAAAAAATTCATTCTAATTTTGACAAATGAAATACACATACATATAGTCATATACATTGAACATGAAGAATCTCGCTCAAAGAAATGTGCTTACTGCGAAAGGAAAGCAATATATAACATACAAATGTTATGCATGTTTACCACCCGATCGGTTTACGCATAGATTTGACATGGGCATACCAGACATGACACAGATTTATGGACAAATACAACAGATATGTGTTCCTCGTTAACATCTGTCGCATACACACCGAAATCTGTCGCGGATGCAGACCATCGATGTTTGTGTACCAAAAAACTTTAAAGGGCCATAACTCCGCCAAAAAAATCATTCAACCGGAACACGGCGATGATATAATAATTTATGAACGTGTCTCTTTAATAATTTAAAGTTCGATGAGTTACAATGAACCTGTGCATACAGGTTTCAACCGGTTCCTAGAGGGCGCACGTGCAAACGAGTATACGCTGACGTGTACTGAACAGAAAGGTTTTTCTGTCATTCGAATCCGACAGGCAAACAGTAAAGTCGCTTTTCCAACCCACCCACCCATCTACGTCATCAAGAACTTTAATATAAAGTTACAATAATCGTAGTATTACCATAGACGATGCTTAACGGCACCGACGGGTTAAATATGGCTGAAGTACAGCGGGAAATATATTTCAAGTAAAACCATATTATGTATCATGATGAATTATATAATAACAGTGCGATATAGCACAGCGAGACAGTATTCAAAGAATTGTTATTAACAATTGTTATTTTTAGTTCTTTTGTAGTACCGTTCTAAGAAGGATGGACATAGGCTGTGATGAGTTCCGGACAATAAACAGTGAAAACAGGAGCTACAGTGGTTAAACTTCTAGCTCTTAGTGAGAGCTTTATAACTCTGTGTTCAATTCATATGTTATAAGGTACATTGAACAGGATCTCCAATATTCAAGGAGCAGGAACCGGAATCATCGCCATTGAATTATGTTGTTAATAATTCGAATAAATGTTTGCCTGTGCGAATTAACACCCTTCTATTGTTTGTTATTCTTTTAGAATGTAACATTTATTGGTATAATTTGAAAACCTGAGGTTTTTTAAAATTATTTTGGAGAATAGATCATAAATGTTTTATGTTTGTTTAAACAGAGCGAATTAAAACATAAGCACAACTAGACCTGGAACTCATCCCCACTTAACTGTAGGTAAAGTGCGAATCGAATTTGAGTTTGAAGTGTAGACAGGTTCAGTTGCATCATGGGATTGAATTGGCATTGAAAATGTAAACAAACACGATATTTCATTTGCTTCAACCGTTAAGTTACATTTTCTTCACTGCTTTAAACTCTGATAACTTTTACCACATGTTGCTGTATGTTTTATATGCTTAGTAAATCTATTATATTAGTCATAGCGAAAAATGTATGGTATATGATGTTATTACATTTCTTCTAAATATCTTTGTCTAAATGCTGTTCTCTTTCATACGTGTTTAATTAAATGGTATACTGTAGTTATTTATATTTGTCTTAAATGCTCATTTCGCTGAAATCTAAGTTAGTTTGTAGATGTATATGCGGTGGTTTGTTGAAGTTATGCACTAGTTTGTCGATGGTATGATTGCTATAAGAGCCATTTTTTCGATGATTTTGGTGACTTTTTACAACTGTAACTTCTTTTATTTTCTCGTAGTATTTCATAATTTAGTCAAAAAGCAGCCATGTACGTAGTTTCTACCTACATATAGACACTAACTGCCAAACAACAGAAAAGGTAACACATATATTAATAAGGTAAACGCGTTTTCAATCTTCATATAATTCACGTGTTGTTGTTTTTTCTACTAAGATTATAGCAAAATGTGTAATCCTACAAAGAAACAACGTATAACTAGAAAATATGTCCATGGCACACATCTGGTCACATTTCAGTCACATACAAATGTAGAATAGGTTGCGGTTAATCCATTTACTATATTTGGTATGAGCTTCTCTCATGAAGTGTTGTAACCTCTAGATGTAATTGTGTGAGGAATCGACTAAACAAAGTACAAACAATAGGTCAGTGCCATTTACATTGATGTAAGAATATATGAACACTGAACGCTATACGGCGTTTGGTCTCTGAAAGAAAAATAGACTTCGCCACATACTTCAATGTAAAACTCGAATGTAATTATTTTTTTGCAAAAGTTAGGACACGGTCATTAACAGTGACATATTTTTGGTATACTAATGTTGCTCTCATGGTGTCTGTGAAATAGACTTAACCAAAAATCTGAAGGTACGTAAGGGTAACACTTTCTTGCCGGGACAAAGTTAACTTGTACAAAATACTACATGTGTCTTATACTTCAAAGTAATAATTTCAGAGACAACATGTTCGATACTAGACGAACTATTTCTGCAAATGTGTATTCTTATGCATGGAAAGGCTGACACTATGTTTGGTAGTGAAGCTGCATTACAACGCTTGAGTTTCTGTTTGAGAGGTTTTCTACACATTGCCTTCGTCTTTCGCGAACCCTTTCAAAGCATAGAAATCCATATCTGAAAATATGAAAATATTAATTGGAAAATAACTGAATAACTCACATACAGTAAGGCTACTCATATTTATCTATGTGTATTGCCATATCATATATATATATTATAATGAATGAAGTTATAGCTTGGATATGAAGGAAGCAATATTTATTTTATTTCACCAACCAGTTGTATAACACAAATATAATCGATTAAGTATTGCTGAAGTTCTATAAACTATAATTTTACTTTATTTAATTAATCAATATATTACTGAATATATGTGTGTCTAGTCAATAAACATTGATATGTCCATGAATAACCACGAGGTCAGAACTTTAACAAACACTATTTCAAACAACTAATATAGTTAATTGTTTTAGTTTGTATATTTGTTCATGAGCTATGAAGTATGTAGGGCAAATTGCTGAACGCATGAAATTCAAGCCAACAAAGTCAAGATGTCTGATCATCCGTAAAGGGCGCTTAACCTCACAGTTCAAGCTAAAGATACAGAGGGAGAAATACCCAGCATTATTGACAACCTGTAAAGTGCCTTGGCAAGCGGTTTGACGCTAGTCTCAATGACAAGGATGCTATAGGGAAGCTAAAGGACCGGGCCAATGAAGGACTGAAGAGAATAGACAAGACAGGCCTTCCAGGGAAGTTCAAGGTGTGGATGTACCAGAATGCACTGCTTCCTCGACTCATCTGGCCACTGATCATGTATAAAATTCCAACAACAACAGTAGAAGCACTAGAACGTGTGATTAACAAGTTCCTACGTCGCTGGTTAGGGCTACCACCAAGCTTCACCGGACTAGGGCTCTACACATCATCTGGGAAGCTGCAACTTCCGGTATCATCGCTGGTGGAAGAATTCAAGATGGCAAAGGCTCGTCTCCTAATGACTTTGAAGGATTCTCCAGATGACAAAATAAGTGATGCCGGGATTGAGCTGAGGACAGGCAGAAAGTGGTCAGTGAGTCGTGCAGTGGACCGGAGTTATGGCCCTTGATTTAGTTTTAAAAAAATGCTGTATTTTGCCTCATTAAGACGAAAAGGCGTTCATTTGGCCGGATTTCAGTGACACTTTGCAGGGATGATCAGTACCAAGATTGTATATATCGTCACCGTGTATTTTGAATGTTTTGGCGGAGTTATGGTCCGTTAAAGTTTTTCATACACAAACTTTGGGATGACTAGTTCTCCTGAACCCCTGGCCGGACTTAAACGAAACTTTTGGGATCATTGTAGGAAATGTGCGAATCGAATTTGAGTTTGTAGATATCAACACCCTAGTTTGTAGACAGACATATGATGATAGGCGTCATCATACGGATGACGGGAGGTATACAGTACTGGTTCTACCAAGGAATAAGTGGTGGTCATAGTACTGGTTCTACCCAGGTATAAGTGGGTGGTCACTACTTGTTCTATCCATGAATAAGTGGTGGTCACAGTACTGGTTCTACCCAGGAATAAGTGGATGGTCACTACTTGTTCTATCCATGAATAAGTGGTGGTACACAGTACTGGTTCTACCCAGAAATAAGTGGGTTGTCACAGTACTTCAGGAATAAGTGTGTGGTCAAAGTACTGGTTCTGCCTAGGAATAAGTGGGTTGTCACAGTACTGGTTCTATCCAGGAATAAGTGGTGGTCACAGTACTGGTTCTACCCTGGAATAAGTGGGTGGTCACAGTACTGGTTCTACCCAGAATAAGTGGTGGTCACAGTACTGGTTCTACCAAGGAATAAGTGGGTGGTCACAGTACTGGTTCTACCCAGGAATAAGTGGGTTGTCACAGTACTGGTTCTACCCAGGACTAAGTGGATGGTCACAGTACTGGTTCTACCCAGGAATAAGTGGGTGGTCACAGTACTGGTTCTACCCAGGAATAAGTGGGTGGTCACAGTACTGGTTCTACCCAGGAATAAGTGGGTTGTCACAGTACTGGTTCTACCCAGGACTAAGTGGATGGTCACAGTACTGGTTCTACCCAGGACTAAGTGGATGGTCACAGTACTGGTTCTACCCAGGAATAAGTGGGTGGTCACAGTACTGGTTCTACCCAGGTATAAGTGATGGTCACAGTACTGGTTCTACCCAGGTATAAGTGGTGGTCACAGTACTGGTTCTACCCAGGAATAAGTGGTGGTCACAGTACTGTTCTACCCAGGTATAAGTGGTGGTCACAGTACTGGTTCTACCCAGGTATAAGTGGTGGTCACAGTACTGTTCTACCCAGGTATAAGTGGTGGTCACAGTACTGGTTCTACCCAGGACTAAGTGGATGGTCACAGTACTGGTTCTACCCAGGACTAAGTGGATGGTCACAGTACTGGTTCTACCCAGGTATAAGTGGTGGTCTCAGTACTGGTTCTACCCAGGTATAAGTGGTGGTCACAGTACTGGTTCTACCCAGGTATAAGAGGTGGTCTCAGTACTGGTTCTACCCAGGTATAAGTGGTGGTCACAGTACTGGTTCTACCCAGGTATAAGTGGTGGTCTCAGTACTGGTTCTACCCAGGAATAAGTGGTGGTCTCAGTACTGGTTCTACCCAGGAATAAGTGGATGGTCACAGTACTGGTTCTACCCAGGAATAAGTGGTGTGGTCACAGTACTGGTTCTACCCAGGAATAAGTGGTGGTCACAGTACTGGTTCTACCGTGGTATAGTGGATGGTCACAGTACTGGTTCTACCCAGGAATAAGTGGGTGGTCACAGTACTGGTTCTACCCAGGAATAAGTGGATGGTCACAGTACTGGTTCTACCCAGGAATAAGTGGTGGTCACAGTACTGGTTCTACCCAGAATAAGTGGGTGGTCACAGTACTGGTTCTACCCAGGTATAAGTGGTGGTCACAGTACTGGTTCTATCCAGGTATAAGTGGTGGTCTCAGTACTGGTTCTACCCAGGTATAAGTGGTGGTCACAGTACTGGTTCTACCCAGGTATAAGTGGTGGTCTCAGTACTGGTTCTACCCAGGAATAAGTGGTGGTCTCAGTACTGGTTCTACCCAGGAATAAGTGGATGGTCACAGTACTGGTTCTACCCAGGAATAAGTGGTGGTCACAGTACTGGTTCTACCCAGGTATAAGTGGTGGTCACAGTACTGGTTCTACCCAGGAATAAGTGGTGGTCACAGTACTGGTTCTACCAAGGTATAAGTGGTGGTCTCAGTACTGGTTCTACCCAGGAATAAGTGGTGGTCTCAGTACTGGTTCTACCCAGGAATAAGTGGATGGTCACAGTACTGGTTCTACCCAGGAATAAGTGGGTGGTCACACTACTGGTTCTACCCAGGAATAAGTGGTGGTCACAGTACTGGTTCTACCCAGGAATAAGTGGGTGGTCACAGTACTGGTTCTACCCAGGTATAAGTGGTGGTCACAGTACTGGTTCTACCCAGGTATAAGTGGTGGTCTCAGTACTGGTTCTACCCAGGACTAAGTGGGTGGTCACAGTACTGGTTCTACCAGGTATAAGTGGTGGTCACAGTACTGGTTCTACCCAGGAATAAGTGGATGGTCACAGTACTGGTTCTACCCAGGAATAAGTGGGTGGTCACAGTACTGGTTCTACCCAGGTTATAAGTGGGTGGTCACAGTACTGGTTCTACCCAGGTATAAGTGGGTGGTCACAGTACAGGTTCTACCCAGGAATAAGTGGTGGTCACAGTACTGGTTCTACCCAGGTATAAGTGGTGGTCTCAGTACTGGTTCTACCCAGGTATAAGTGGTGGTCTCAGTACTGGTTCTACCCAGGTATAAGTGGTGGTCACAGTACTGGTTCTACCCAGGAATAAGTGGTGGTCACAGTACTGGTTCTACCCAGGTATAAGTGGGTGGTCTCAGTACTGGTTCTACCCAGGAATAAGTGGTGGTCACAGTACTGGTTCTACCCAGGTATAAGTGGTGGTCTCAGTACTGGTTCTACCCAGGTATAAGTGGTGGTCACAGTACTGGTTCTACCCAGGTATAAGTGGTGGTCTCAGTACTGGTTCTACCAGGTATAAGTGGTGGTCACAGTACTGGTTTCTACCCAGGACTAAGTGGATGGTCACAGTACTGGTTCTACCCAGGTATAAGTGGTGGTCTCAGTACTGGTTCTACCCAGGTATAAGTGGTGGTCACAGTACTGGTTCTACCCAGGTATACGTGGTGGTCAAAGTACTGGTTCTACCCAGGTATAAGTGGTGGTCACAGTACTGGTTCTACCCAGGTATAAGTGGTGGTCTCAGTACTGGTTCTACCCAGGACTAAGTGGGTGGTCACAGTACTAGGTTCTACCCAGGAATAAGTGGTGGTCACAGTACTGGTTCTACCCAGGAATAAGTGGATGGTCACAGTACTGGTTCTACCCAGGAATAAGTGGGTGGTCACAGTACTGGTTCTACCCAGGTATAAGTGGGTGGTCACAGTACTGGTTCTACCCAGGTATAAGTGGGTGGTCACAGTACTGGTTCTACCCAGGAATAAGTGGTGGTCACAGTACTGGTTCTACCCAGGTATAAGTGGTGGTCTCAGTACTGGTTCTACCCAGGTTATAAGTGGTGGTCTCAGTACTGGTTCTACCCAGGTATAAGTGGTGGTCACAGTACTGGTTCTACCCAGGAATAAGTGGTGGTCACAGTACTGGTTCTACCCAGGTATAAGGTGGGTGGTCTCAGTACTGGTTCTACCGAGGAATAAGTGGTGGTCACAGTACTGGTTCTACCCAGGTATAAGTGGTGGTCTCAGTACCTGGTTCTACCCAGGTATAAGTGGTGGTCACAGTACTGGTTCTACCCAGGTATAAGTGGTGGTCTCAGTACTGGTTCTACCCAGGTATAAGTGGTGGTCACAGTACTGGTTCTACCCAGGACTAAGTGGATGGTCACAGTACTGGTTCTACCCAGGTATAAGTGGTGGTCTCAGTACTGGTTCTACCCAGGTATAAGTGGTGGTCACAGTACTGGTTCTACCCAGGTATACGTGGTGGTCAAAGTACTGGTTCTACCCAGGTATAAGTGGTGGTCTCAGTACTGGTTCTACCCAGGTATAAGTGGTGGTCTCAGTACTGGTTCTACCCAGGTATAAGTGGTGGTCTCAGTACTGGTTCTACCCAGGTATAAGTGGTGGTCACAGTACTGGTTCTACCCAGGTATAAGTGGTGGTCACAGTACTGGTTCTACCCAGGTATAAGTGGTGGTCTCAGTACTGGTTCTACCCCAGGTATAAGTGGTGGTCACAGTACTGGTTCTACCCAGGTATAAGTGGTGGTCTCAGTACTGGTTCTACCCAGGTATAAGTGGTGGTCACAGTACTGGTTCTACCCAGGTATACGTGGTGGTCAAAGTACTGGTTCTACCCAGGTATAAGTGGTGGTCTCAGTAACTGGTTCTACCCAGGTATAAGTGGTGGTCTCAGTACTGGTTCTACCCAGGTATAAGTGGTGGTCTCAGTACTGGTTCTACCCAGGTATAAGTGGTGGTCTCAGTACTGGTTCTACCCAGGTATAAGTGGTGGTCACAGTACTGGTTCTACCCAGGTATAAGTGGTGGTCACAGTACTGGTTCTACCCAGGTATAAGTGGTGGTCTCAGTACCTGGTTCTACCCAGGTATAAGTGGTGGTCACAGTACTGGTTCTACCCAGGTATAAGTGGTGGTCTCAGTACTGGTTCTACCCAGGTATAAGTGGTGGTCACAGTACTGGTTATACCCAGGACTAAGTGGATGGTCACAGTACTGGTTCTACCCAGGTATAAGTGGTGGTCTCAGTACTGGTTCTACCCAGGTATAAGTGGTGGTCACAGTACTGGTTCTACCCAGGAATAAGTGGTGGTCACAGTACTGGTTCTACCCAGGTATAAGTGGTGGTCACAGTACTGGTTCTACCCAGGTATAAGTGGTGGTCACAGTACTGGTTCTACCCAGGTATAAGTGGTGGTCTCAGTACTGGTTCTACCCAGGTATAAGTGCTAGTCACAGTACTGGTTCTACCCAGGAATAAGTGGTGGTCACAGTACTGGTTCTACCCAGGTATAAGTGGTTGTCACAGTACTGGTTCTACCCAGGTATAAGTGGTGGTCTCAGTACTGGTTCTACCCAGGAATAAGTGGGTGGTCACAGTACTGGTTCTACCCAGGAATA
>JAWPHD010008430.1:0-115253 GCA_037043455.1 Cyrtodaria siliqua
AGCTACTGTTTGTAATCTCAGATGATTTGGGTAATGGTTATTTAAGGTACTGTTGACAATTATGAACGACATGGGGTAATAGTAATTAAAGGTACTGCTGCAGATCTCAGATTGCTTAGGGTTGTGGATATTAAATGTACCCTTAATAGTTTTGGATGACGTGGGTTAATGTTATTAAAGACACTGTTGGCAATCTTGGATGATGTTGGATAATGTTTATTAAAGGTACAGTTGGACAATTTGGACAATGTGGGATAATGGTAATTAAAGGTATTGTTGGTGGATATTAAATATACTGTTAGCAATTTTGGATGACATGGGTAAATGGTTATTAAAGGAATTGTTGGACATGGGGTGATGGTTATCAAACATACAGTTGGCAATCTTAGATCATGTGGGGTGTGGTTATTGAAGGTACAGTTGACAATTTTCAACGACCTGGGTAATGGTAATTAAAGGTACTGTTAGAGATCTCAGATTGCTTGGGGTGGTGGATATTAAATGTACCCGTTAATAGTTTTCGATGACGTGGATTAATGTTATTAAAGGTACTGCTGGCAATCTTGGAGGACCTGGTGAGATGGCCATTCAATGTACAGTTGGCCATCTCAGATTAAATGGGATATTAAATGTACTGATGTCCATCCTGGACAATGTGGGGGGATGGCCATTAAATGTACAGTTGGCCATCTTGGATTAAATGGGATGGTGGCTATTAAATCTACTGATGTCCATCCAGGACAACGTGGGGTGATGGCTATTAAGTGTACTTTTATAATCTTGGAGGACCTGGTGTGACGGCCATTAAATGTACAGTTGGCTATCTCAGATTAAATAGGATGGCGGCTATTAAATATATTGATGTCCATCCTGGACAACGTGGGGTGATAGCTATTAAATGCACTATTGAGAATCTTGGATGAAATGTACTTTTGGTAATCTTTAACGACTTGGGGTGATTATGAAATGTACTCATTGAGGACTTTAATAACACCTTTCGGGATCTAGGATGATGTGGGGTAAAGGTTATCAAATATAGAGTGTGATGTAATGGGGATGACATAGTGTGATGTGCTGGAGATGACAGAGTGTGATGTGCTGGAGATGGAAGAGTGTGATGTGCTGGAGATGGAAGAATGTGATGTGCTGGAGATGGAAGAATGTGATGTGCTGGATATGACAGAGTGTGATGTGCTGGAGATGACGGAGTTTGATGTGCTGGAGATAACAGAGTGTGATGTGATGCAGATGGCAGAGTGTGATGTGCTGGAGATAACAGAGTGTGATGTGCTGCAGATGGCAGAGTTTGATGTGCTGGAGATGGAAGATTGTGATGTCCTGGAGATGGAAGAATGTGATGTGCTGGAGATGACAGATTGTGATGTGCTGGAGATGACAGAGTGTGATGTTCTGGAGATGACAGAGAGTAATGTGTTGGATATGACAGAGTTTGATGTGCTGGAGATGGCAGAGTGTGAGGTGTTGGAGACAACATAGTGTGATGTGCTGGAGATTGCAGTGTGGGATGTGCTGGAGATGACAGAGTGTGATGTGCTGGAAATGGCAGAGTGTGATGTGCTGGAGATAGAAGAGTGTGATGCGCAGGATATGACAGGGTGTGATGTGCTGGAGATGACAGAGTGTGATGTGCTGGAGATGGCAGAGTGTGATGTGCTGAAGATGATAGAGTGTGATGTGCTAGAAATAACGGAGTGTGATGTGCTTGAGATAACAGAGTTTGATGTGCTGGAGATGGAAAAGTGTGATGTGCTGGAGATGACAGAGTGTGATGTGCTGGAGGTGGCAGAGTGTGATGTGCGGGAGATGACAGAATGTGATGTGCTGGAGATGACAGAGTGTGATGTGCTGAAGATGACAGAGTGTATTGTGCTGGAGAATACAGAGTATGGTGTGCTGGAGATTACAGAGTGTGATGTGCTGGAGATGGCAGAGTGTGATGTGCTGAAGATGACAGAGTGTAATGTGCTGGAGATAACAGAGTATGGTGTGCTGGAGATTACAGAGTGTGATGTACTGGAGATGGCAGTGTGTGACGTGCTGGAGATGGCTGAGTGATGTACTGGAGATGACAGAGTGTGGTGTGCTGGAGATGACAGTGTGTTATGTGCTGGAGATGACTGAGTTTGATGTACTGGAGATGGCAGAGTGTTATGTGCCTAAGATGACTGAGTGTGATGTACTGGAGATGGCTGAGTGATGTACTGGAGATGACAGAGTGTGGTGTGCTGGAGATGACAGAGTGTGATGTACTGGAGATGACAGAGTGTGATGTACTGGAGATGACAGAGTGTAGAGTAATGAGAATGATGGAGTGTAGAGTAATGAGAATGTTAGGGTGTGATGTGATAAGAATGAGAGAGTGTAGTATAATTTAACAAAGTGAAATATGATGAGAATGACACAGTGTAGTCTGATGAGTTAGGTAGAGCAAGATATGGTGATTATGGCATAGCACTCTACCATAACCATTATATCATGCACTACAATATGGAAGAGATGGCATGATCTGTATGATAGAGCAAGGCATGAGGAGTATAGCAAAGCGCTTTACTGTACTCAACATGCCAGTCTCTATCATACTGATTATACCATACTCTACCATACTCATCAGCTTACACTTTATCATACTCATAATACCACCATCTGTCATAACATACTATGCTCAATAATCCACATCACAGCATGCCCTATCATCCCCCTCACAGCATTCCCCATCATCCCCACCACACCTCACACTGCCATCTCCAGCACATCACATTCTATCATCTCCAGCACATCACACTTTGTCATCTCCAGCAAATCACACTATGTCATCTCCAACACATCACACCCTGTAATATCAAGCACATCACACTCTGTCATCCCCAGCACATCAAACTCTTGTCATCTCCAGCATATCACATTCTGTCATCTCAAGCACATCGCACCCTGTCATCTCCAGCACATCACACTCTGTCATCTCCAGTACATCACACTCTGTCATCTCCAGCACATCACACTCTGTCATCTCCAGCACATCACACTCTGCCATCTCCAGCACATCACACTCTGTCATCTCCAGCACATCACACCCTGTCATCTCCAGCAAATCACACTCTGCCATCTCCAGCACATCACACTCTGTGATATCCAACACACCACAGTCTGTCATCTCCAGCACCTCACATTCTGTCATCTCCAGGACATCACATTCTGACATATCCAGCATATCAAACTCTGACATATCCAGCAAATCTCCCTCAGTCACCTCCAGCACATCACACTCTGTCATATCCAACACATCACACTCCGTCATCTCCAGTACACCACACTATTTCATCTCCAGCATACCACACTATTTCATCTCCAGCACATCACACTCTTATCTCCAGCACATCAGACTCTGTCATCTCCAGTACATAATACTCTGTTATCTCCAGCACCTCACACTCTGTCATCTCCAGCACATCACACTCTGCCATCTCCAGCACATCACACTATGTCATCCCCAACACATCACACTATGTCATCTCCAATACATCACACTCTGTCATCTCCAGCACCTCACAGTCTGCCATATCCAGCACATCACACTCTGTCATCTCCAGCACATCACACTATGTCATCTCCAGCACATCATACTCTGTCATCTCCAGCACATTGCATTCTGTCATCTCCAGAACATCACACTATGTCATCTCAAGCACATCACACTCTGTCATCTCCAGCACATCGCACTCTGACATCTCCAGCGCATTGTACACGTTCATCTCGAGCACATTGCATTCTGTAATCTCCAGCACATCACACTATGTCATCTCTCAAGCACATCACACTCTGACATATCCAGCACATCACACTCTGTCATATCCAACACATCACACTCTATCATCTCCAGCACATCACATTATGTCATCTCCAGCACATCACACTCTGTCATTTAGAGCACATCACATTCTGTCATCTCCAGCACATCACACTCTTGTCATATCCAGCACATCACACTCTGCCATCTCCAGCACATCACACTCTGTCATCTCCAGCACATCACACTGTCATATCCAGCACATCACACTCTGCCATCTCCAGCACATCACTGCCAACTCCCGCACATCACACTCTGTCATCTCCAGCACATCACACTCTGTCATCTCCAGCACATTACACACTGCCATCTCCAGCACATCACTCTCTGCCATCTCCAGCACATCACACTCTGTCATCTCCAGCACATCACACTCTGTCATCTCCAGTACATCACACTCCGCTATCTCCAGCACATCACACTCCATCATCTCCAGCACATCACACTCTTCCATCTCCAGCATATCACACTCTGTCATCTCCAGCACATAACACTCGTCATCTCCAGCACATCACACTCTGCCATACGGAACACACCTTATTCAGCCAATCCCCAACACACCTCATTCTGCCACCCATCACACCTCACTCTGCAATACCAAACACACCATGCTCTGCTATCCCCAACACACCTCACTCCAACATTTCAAACACATCCCGCTTTGCCATCCCCAACACACTTTGCCATCGCCATCACACCTCGCTTAAATATCTGCAATCCATCATGCTCTGCCATTCCCAACACACGATACTGTCATCCCCACCACATCTTGCTCCCAAACCTCCCCACCACCATCCTAGAACACTGTACACTGTATTTAAGAATATATAGAATGGTAAAAAAGGAATGTCACCCTATACAGCGTATTTAAGAACATATACAGATGGGATGAAAGACTGTCACACTGTACAGTGTATTGCAGAAATAGTCATGATGAAGGACTCGCACTGTACAGTGTATTTAAGAATGTATAGAGTCATGATGAAGGAATGTCACACTGCACAGTGTCATGATGAAGGACTGTCACACTGTACAGTGTATTTAAGAATGTATAGAGTCATGATGAAGGAATGTCACACTGTACAGTGTATTGAAGAACGTATATAGACGGGATGAAAGACTGTCACACTGTACAGTGTATTGCAGGAAAAACACATGATGAAGGACTCCCTCTGTACAGTGCATTTAAAAAAGTATTGATGAAGGACTGTCGCACTGTACAGTGTATTTAAAAACGTATAGAGTCATGATGAAGGAATGTCACACTGCACAGTGTTATGATGAAGGAATGTCACACTGTACAGTGTATTTAAGAATGTATAGAGTCATGATGAAGGACTGTCACACTCTACTGATGAGCAACAACTTTTTACTAGCTTGTTCATTTTACGAAGATGCACGAAACAATATATTCCATCCGTTTTACATGACAGAGACTATTTAATGTCTGATAACACTGAGAAATTTAAATGTTTATGCTCAATGATCAAAAGAAAGTTGCAAAGTTCCTAGTAAAAGCTTTTCTAAAGAGAAGAAACTCAACTTATGCTGTCATATGAGTTATTGTAAAATAATTATATTGAACTTGATATCTAATGAATTCACTTTTTATTTAAATATAACATTGCTATAATTTCTGTTTATATCAAATGATCGTATTACTTGTATTTATAGATAGTGACGTATAGGCTTCACGTGTTTATTTTCGAACTGTATATATGCATACGTCACTTTAATAAACTATTTACATACTTACTTATTTACAAACTTACTTACTTACTTACTTTCTCTACCGTGTATTTAATAATGTATAGAGTGGTAAAGTAGGTCTGGCACACTGTACAGTATATTTAAGAATGTATAGAGTGGTAAAGGTGGCCTGGCACACTGTTCAGTGTATTTAAGAATGTATAGAGTGGTAAAGGTGGCCTAGCTGGCACACTGTTAGGTAATTTAAGAATGTATAGAGTGGTAATGGTGGCCTGGCACACTGTACAGTGTATTTAAGAATGTATAGAGTGGTAAATGTGGCCTGGCACACTGTTCAGTGTACATAAGAATGTATAGAGTGGTAAAGAAGGTCTGGCACACTGTACAGTGTATATAAGAATGTATAGAGTGGTAAAGGTGGCCTGGCACACTGTTCAGTGTACACAAGCATGTATAGAGTGGAGTGGTAAAGGTGGCCTGGCACACTGTTCAGTGTATTTAGGAACGTATAGAGTGGTAAAGGTGGCCTGGCACACTGTTCAGTGTATATAAGAATGTATAGAGTGGTAAAGGTGGCCTGGCACACTGTTCAGTGTATATAAGAATGTATAGAGTGGTAAAGGTGGCCTGGCACACTGTTCAGTGTATATAAGAATTTATAGAGTGGTAAAGGTGGCCTGGCACACTGTTCAGTGTATATAAAATGTATAGAGTGGTAAAGGTGGCCTGGCACACTGTTCAGTGTATATAAGAATATAAAAAGTGGTAAAGAAGAATTGTCACACTGTACAGGTTTATTTACAAATGAATATAGAGGTGTAGAAGGACTGGCACACTGTACAGGTTTATTTACAAATGAATATAGAGGTGTAGAAGGACTGGCACACTGTACAGGTTTATTTACAAATGAATAAAGAGGTGACCGTGTAGAAGGACTGTCACACTGCAGTGGCATATTTAAGAATGAATAGAGTGGGAAGAAGGACTGTCACACTGTACAGTGTACTTAAGAATGTATACCGTATATTAAACCTCTGGCTCTTGCAGTTTCAGAGGAGAGTTTTTCCCTATGTAAGTCTATTCAAGACATGCAAAATCTCTATGACCTCAAGCCATTTATGACCACAAGGATTTCATTTGTATAACATTTATAGTCTAGGTGTTGGCGATCATTAATGAAGAACAAGAAATCTGTGGATTCACACGTCTCACCTAGCAGGACTTAGAAATAAGAGATCAACATTGTTTAAATGAAAGTTTCTAAAATGTTCAACAACTAACAAGAGCGCCGCCTAAAATGGCATTATACGCCCGTTTGAGGTTATTATGTTAGTTTATGTTAAACATAATTTATTTAACGATTGTGAAACCAGCCTATGGCTTGTACATATCACTCTCATTGGATAAGTATAATGTTACAAGCATGTTTTAGGCATGAGGTCAACATGACCTTGACCTTTGTCTAAAAAAAAAAGAAGCTTCTTGTTGGTGGATATTACACTTGAAAAGGGCTTGGTGACAGTCATGATGAAGGACTGTCAACTGTACAGTGTATTTAAGAATGTATAGAGTCATGATGAAGGACTGTCAACTGAACAGTGTATTTAAGAACATATAGAGTCATGATGAAGGACTGTATAGAGTCATGATGAAGGACTGTCACACTGTACAGTGTATTTAAGAATGTATAGAGTCATGATGAAGGACTGTCAGTAAGAATGAAGGACTGTCAACTGTACAGTGTATTTAAGAATGTATAGAGTCATGATGAAGGACTGTCACACTGTACAGTGTATTTAAGAATGTATAGTCATGATGAAGGACTGTCAACTGTACAGTTTATTTAAGAATTGAATTGAATGTTGTTTAACGGCTCATCAACACAGTATAGGTTATTTAGAGCCGCCCCAGAGAGAGGGGAAGGATACATAGGAATCCGGGAACCTGCCCTACTCTTATTATCGAATAGATTCTTATGGTTCTTTAACGTGCTCGGAGGATAGACTGACACACGGGACCGCCCGGTTTACGTCCCCATCAGACGGACGGGGCTAAGGGAAAGTGTCTAGCCCAAGAACACACCGACGGAACTCAGTGGCACCTTGGAGGATTGAACCCGGGGCCTCCGGTTACAAATTCGCCGCGCTACCGACTGCGCCACGCCAGCCCTCTGTTTATTTAAGAACATATAGAGTCATGATGAAGGACTATAGAGTCTTTACGAACATATAGAGTCATGATGAAAGACTATAGAGTCATGATGAAGGACTGTCACACTGTACAGTGTATTTAAGAATGTACATAGTCATGATGAAGGACTATCAGTAAGAATGAAGGACTGTCAACTGTACAGTGTATTTAAGAATGTATAGAGTCATGATGAAGGACTGTCAACTGTACAGTATATTTAAGAATGTATAGTCATGATGAAGGACTGTCAACTGTACAGTTTATTTAAGAATGTATAGAGTCATGATGAAAAACTGTCACACTGTACAGTGTATTTAAGAATGTATATAGTCATGATGAAGGGCTGTCAACTGTACAGTGTATTTAAGAATGTATAGTCATGATGATGGACTGTCTATTTAAAAATGTACAGAGTCCTGATGAAGGACTGTCACACTGTACAGTGTATTTAAGAATGTATCGAGTCATGATGAAGGACTGTCGAACTGTACAGTGTATTTAAGAATGTATCAAGTCATGATGAAGGACTATCAATTGTACAATGTATTTAAAAATTTACAGTCATAATGAAGGACTGTCACACTGTACAGCGTATTTAAGAACGTATAGAGTCATTATGAAACACTGTCAACTGTACCGTGTATTTAAGAATGTACAGTCATGAAGACGGACTGGCACACTGTACAGTGTATTTAAGAATGTATAGTCAAGATGAAGGACTGTCACACTGTACAGTGTATTTAAGAATGATGGACTGTCAACTGTACAGTATATTTAAGAATGTATAGAGTCATGATGAAGGAATGTCACACTGTACAGTGTATTTAAGAATGTATAGTCATCATGATGGACTTTCACACTGTATAGTGTATTTAAGAAAGTATAGAGTCATGATGAAGGAATGTCACACTGTACAGTGTATTTAAGAATGTATAGTCATCATGATGGACTTTCACACTGTACAGTGTATTTAAGAATGTATAGTCATGATGAAGGACTGTCACACTGTACAGTGTATTTAAGAAAGTATAGAGTCATGATGAAGGAATGTCACACTGTACAGTGTATTTAAGAATGTATAGAGTCATGCCGAAGGACTGTCACACTGTACAGTGTATTTAAGAATGTTTAGTCATGATGAAGGACTGTCACACTGTACAGTGTATTTAAGAATGTATAGTCATGATGAAGGACTGTCACACTATACAGTGTATTTAAGAATGTATAGTCATGATGAAGGACTGTCACACTGTACAGTGTATTTAAGAATGTATAGAGTCATGATGAAGGACTGGCACACTGTACAGTGTATTTAAGAATGTATAGTCATGATGAAGGACTGTCACACTGTACTGTGTATTTAAGAATGTATATAGTCATGGTGAAGGACTGTCAACTGTACAGTGTATTTAAGAATGTATAGAGTCATGGTGAAGGACTGTCAACTGTACAGTGTATTTAAGAATGTATAGTCATGATGAAGGACTGTCAACTATACAGTGTATTTAAGAATTTATGTTATAAGCATTGTTTGGTGTGAGTTCAACATGACCTTGACCTTTGTCTAAAATAAAAACTTCATGTTGGTGGCTATTACACTTTAAAAGGACTTGATGACCTTCACGTTTCACCTGACCTCCTTTTAACAATGTTACAAAGTTATTCAGGAAAATGTGAATTCCCATATAAAATGAAGGTGACCTTGACCTATTGACCCCAAAACAATAGGGTTCCTCTTCTCAGCTAGGGCAATATATCAATGAAATTTTGTGAGTGTACGTGTTATAATTTCAAAATCATCATCCAGAATGGGTATTTCCATATAAGGTCATGCTGACCTTCATCTCCGACCTACTGACTAAAAAAAATACTTGGATCTTAACCTAGGGCAATGTACCTTTGAAGTTTCATGAGTATGTGTTATGGTTTCGAAGTTATTGCCCGAAATGTATATTTCCATATAAGGTCATGGTGACCTTGACCTTTAACCTACCGACTCCAAAAAACAGTTTGGTAATGGTTATGGTTTGGAAGCTATCTTCCAGATTTCAAGTATTTCGATATAAAGTCACGGAAACTTTGACCTCTGATTGATTAACCCCAAAAGCAATAAGAAATCCTCCTCCTAACAAGGCAATGTATCTTTTAAGTTCCATGTGTGTAGATGTAAAGGTTTTTAAGTTATCATCCAGAATGCATATTTCCATATAAGGTCCGTGACCTTGACCTTTAACCTACTGAACCCAAAAACAATAGGGATCCTAACTGGAGTTATTGAGAGGAAAGCATTTTTCTATTTATACAGTGCTTTGTGGTATAGAATCACTTGGGTTAAACGTCTAATTTTAAAATGAAGGGAAAATGTTGATTTAATTTCTGATTTAGATTTACCCTTTTAGTTGTATGATAGCAAAATTTCTAAAATTATTGGGCTGAAACTTTGAGTTTTTAATAGGTGTTTTTGCATCAATATATACATAAATTTCATTTTATCCTTAAAAGTGCCAAACTTCAACTAGTTACCTTAAATGATGATTGCATTTTGACTTTTGTCCCTAACATTTGTTAAAACAGCAAATATTTATTTCTGAGTTTATTGTGACATTATGAATTTTCGTTTCAAAAACACGGAAGTATAGTAGTGTAGAACCATTTTTTCTGAGAGGTGTTGCACGTAGCGATATATTTTGCATGGAAAAATGTCTCAAATAATTTCACCATTGAATAAATGTATATATATCTTCAAGCCTGGAAAGTTTTAAAATAATCTAAAATATATGAGCTCAGAAAATTGAATTTAAACAGGAAATGATTCTTTTCTACCAATGATTCTATACACCTCAAACCACTGTAGTAACAGTGACATTAGCTTAGAAACCAGTGAGCGCAAATGCAATACCAAGCTTGCTTTCCATATAAGTTACATACACAGCAAGTTTTAAATGCAATATCTCATTCCTAATGTAAAGGGACAATGTCCATAACTTTTAGCTTATAAAACACTCACTAATTACATTCACAAACATTACAGACTAAACATTATTGAATATTTATTAATTAAATACAAGATTGTTTAGCGGAATTCAATCGCGGTACAAAAACAAGAGCTGTCGGAGAACAGCGCAGCTCGACTATTTGATTTTTCAGAGAATAATAAATTATATAGCCAGTATATACCGTCAGCAAACAAGGCTAAAACAATGTGGGGGGTGGGGTTGGAGGGCGGGCGGGTATAGAAACTCTGGCCGATATAAAATTATTGCTAGAATCTCATACAAATTATAGTCAAATTTGGGGCAGGGTGTGAAATTTCTTTTTTTATTTTTATCAGTTTTAATCCAAAATTGCTGTCATTTTAAAGAATGTTGTGGTCGAAAGGCAACTCTGGGAGGGAGGGGATATCTGGCAATTTTTATTGTGGCATCATTTCATTTTTTTATTGATATTTCATCTGTGTATCTGAATTCAGTCTAAATAGTTTTATATGTAAATGATTGCGTTCAAATTAAAATTTTAATATCCAAATAATGGAAGATAAAATGAAAACAATTCCCCTCCCCGTCCTCCATGTGAGGGGAGCCCATAAACCAATGGGGGGCAGGGCTGGGGCACATCATTGTTATAGGTGTAGATTTGATAAAACAAAACAACACAGACATATGTTAACAAGAGGGCCAAGATGGTCCTAAATCTTCAAAATCTTATGGTCATATACAATCTGTGCAAGTTTGGTTAAGATTGTTCAAGAAATGTGGCCTCTGTTGTGTTAACAACATTGATATAAAGACACTGACAAAGTTTGGTAAAGATCAAATGCAAAATGAAGGTGATAGAGTGTAACACCTGGGGCAGGGCCAAATGTGTTCCCAGGGCTACATATAATATATGAGAGCTGTGTGCCTTGTGGTTTCAGAGAAGAAGATATTTTATTTTTTCCCCTATACAAGTCTATGTAAAATATGTGACCCCTGGGGTGGGGTCACCATTTGAACAAACTTGGTAAAGGACCATAAAAGTATAGTAAATGCAATGGCTCTTCTAATTTTTCCTATATAAGTCTATCTAAAACTGTGACTTGCAGGGCTGGGCCAAATTTGACCCCAGGGTCACCATTCGACTCCAGGAACACCATTTGAACAAACTTGGTAGAGGACCATAAGCTTATAGCAAATGCAAAATATTAAACCTCTGGCTCTTGCAGTTTCAGAGAAGATTTTTTATGTTTTTCCCCATACAAGTCTGTGTAAACTGTGACCCCCGGGACTGGGTCACCATTTGAAAAAACTTGTTAAAGGACCATAATCTTATAGTGAATCAGTGTATTAGCCAGCCAACCGTGCAGCCGTCTTTTGCACGGCCGTTTTTGAAAAATCGCGGCCAATATTTGAGGGAGTGGGTGGGGTAAAAAAAACCCACCAAACTCTTACTTTCTCAATATTGTTATAGAAGAAATATGACCTAAAATGTATTTTTTTCACCTTTATCTGTAAAATAAAATTACCCCAGAGACACCCACTTGTCGTGAATTGGCGCGTAACGCGTGTTAGCAACTTATTTTGCACACCCTGTTTCCATATTTGCACACCCAGTTCTTGAATTTCTGCCTTATACACTGTAGTGAATGCAAAATATTAAACCTCTGGCTCTTGCAGTTTCAGAGAAGATTTTTTATGTTTTTCCCCATACAAGTCTATGTAAAACTGTGATCCCGCGGGCGTGGGCAAATTTGACACCAGGGTCACCATTTGAACAAACTTGGTAGAGGACCATAAGCTTATAGCAAATGCAAAATATTAAACCTCTGGCTCTTACAGTACCAGACAAGAAGATTTTTCAGTTTTTCCCTATACAAGCCTTTGTAAAACTGTGACCCCCCGGGGCAGGGCCAAATGTGACCCCAGGGTCATCATTTGAACAAACTTGGTAAAGGACCATAATCTTATAGTAAATGCAAAATATTGAACATCTGGCTCAAGCAGTTTCAGAGAAGAAGATTTTTTAAGTTATTCCCTATACAAGTCTATGTTAAACATGTGACCCCTGGGGCGGGGCCAAATGTAACCCCAAGGTCACCATTAGAACAAATTTGGTAAAGGACCATAATCTGATAGTAAATGCAAAATATTAAACCTCTGGCTCTTGTAGTTTCAGAGAAGATTTGTTTAAGTTTTCCCTATACAAGTACAGGGTCACTATTTGAACAAACTTGGTAAAGGACTATAATCTTATATAGTAAATGCAAAATATTAAACCTTAATTTTTTTTCCTATATAAGTCTATGTAAAACTGTGACCACCGGGGGTGGGACCAAATTTGACACCAGGGTCACCATTTGAACAAACTTGGTAGAGAACCATAAGCAGATGCTACATGTAATACATGAGAGCTCTGTGCCTTGTGGTTTCAGAGGTGATTTTTTAAAAAAATTCCTATATGTCTATATGAGCAAAATCTCAATATACAAACTTTGGACCCTCGGGGCACAGTCATTTTTGACCCCGGGGACTTCGTTTGAACAAATTTGATAGTCTAGGTGTTGGCGATCATTTTAAAAGACAAGAAATCTGTAGATTCACATGTCTCGCCTAACTGGGGCTGGACTTAAAAATAAAAAGGTCAATGATGCTTAAATGAAAGTTTGTAAACATTTTAGTAACTAACAAGAGGCCCAAGAGGGCCTGTGGATGCTCTACTGGCTAACACGGGTCTTATAACATCAATGAAGTGAGTGACTGCCATTTACGTTTTTTTGAACATTTCGGGCAAAAAACAGCTTTTTAACTAAATCAAGGGCCATAACTAAAGAATCTGGTAAAGTTTGGTAAAGATCAGATGAAAAATGAAGGCCCTACCGTATTAACGAGGCAAAATATAGCATGTTTAACTAAATCAAGAGCCTTAACTCCTCTGTTACTGGTCCGACTGGTGCAACATAGAGCTAAAAAAAATAAAAAATAAAATAATTTAAAAGAAATTAAAAAATTAAAAAATTAACAAAAAATATTAAAAATAAAAAAAATTTAAAAAAAAAAAAAATTAAAAAAAATATATATAAATAAAAATAAAAAAAAATAGCAAGGAACATGTAAATGATATTTCAGTTGAATGGATTAAGTGGTTTCGGAGGAGATGTCGTTTGAAATTTCCTTAAATTTGACCTAGTTTTAGCCGTGGCGGCCATCTTCGATGACTGGCGGCCACGAGAAACACAAATCTGAGAGGGACTATCCCAAATATCATTGTGATTAAGTTTCATCAAAGTCCATCAAACGGTTTCAGAGAATATGTCATTTTTAAAATTCAAAGTTTTCCCTAAATACATATAAGGAAAAGTGACCACGCCCTTTGGCAGCCATGTTTTTTGACGAATCCAAATATTTTGAACAATCTTGGTAGAGAGTCACCCAAGGAACATTTGTGTGAAATTAATTTGAAATCCAACCAGCAGTTTCAGAAGACAAGAATTTTTCAACTTTTTATATAATATACATATAAGGAGAAAAAGCACCGCCCCTGTGGCGGCCATGTTTTTTTGACCGATCCAAATAATTTGAACAACTATGAAAGGCAAAAGGCAATCCCTAAAGGAACATTTTTGTGAAAGAATTTTCAAAATCAGACCAGCGATTTCAGGGAAGAAGATTTTTTAAGGTTTTTCAACATGGTTGCCATGGAAACCAAATCCCTTGGCACAATGCCAAAATTTGAACAACTTTGCTTTCCCCTGACCCAAGGATGCTTCCTGTGAAGTTTCAATTAATGTAATACATGAAAGCTCTGTGCCATGTGGTTTCAGTGAAGAAGATTTTTTTCAGTTTTTCCCTATACAAGCCTATGTAAAACTGTGACCCCCGGGGTGGGGCCAAATGTGACCCCTAGGTCACCATTTGAACAAACTTGGTAAAGGACCACAAACTTATAGCAAATGCAAAATATTAAACCTCTGGCTCTTGCAGTTTCAGAGAAGATGATTTTTTAAGTTTTTCCCTATACATGTCTATGTAAAACGTCACCCTTGGGGCGGGGCCAAATGTGACCCGAGGGTCACCATTTGAACAAACTTGGTAAAGGACCATAAGCTTATAGTAAATGCAAAATATCAAACCTCTGGCGGTTGTAGTTTCCGAGAAGATTTTTTTTTAAAAAAATCCTATATAAGTCTATGTAAAACTGTGACCCCCGGGGCAGGGACAAATTTGACCCCAGGGTCACCATTTGAACAAACTTAGTAGAGGACCATAAGCTGATGCTACATGTAATACATGAGAGCTCTGTACCTTGTGGTTTCAGAGAAGAAGATTTTTTAAAAAAAAATCCTATATGTCTATATGAAAAACATGCAAAACCTCAATATACAAACTTTGGACCCCCGGGGCACAGCCATTTTTGACCCCGGGGACTTTATTTGAACAAACTCAATAGTCTTGGCGTTGGCGATCATTTTAAAAGAAAAACTGTTGAACTCTGTCAAGCGGTTCTGGAGAAGAAGATTTTTTTAAGGTTTCAACCATATATGGTAATGGCAGCCATCTTGGATGTAGCGTTGACCTAATTTTAACAAATCTAAAAAGCATTCATCTAAGGATCATCCATGTGAAGTTTGGTCAATATTAGCCAAGCGGTTTCTGAGAAGGCGTTTGAAGAAAAGTTAACGGACAGACGACGGACGACAGACGACGGACAACACACGATCCCATAAGCTCTGCTGGCCCTTGGCCAGTAGAGCTAAAAACAATCGAGTTTGCCGAGATGACATTTAAGTGTATTTGTTTAAAAACAAAATGCCATTCTATTAAAAACAAGAGGCCCAAGAGGGCCTGTGGATGCTCTACTGGCTAAAACGGCTCTTATATCAAGGGTTGGCGACATATAATTCCAATCAGTAGTTTTTTTAAAACATTGCAAAAACAACAGGGATAGGATGGCCTTAGATCACTCACCTGGTAATCATGTGTCAAGCCGTTTAGGAGGAGTAGCGCCGACAAGAAATTTAAAGTAAAAATGTCAAAGTGCCATAACTCCGTCATAAATTAGCAAACTGGAACAAAACCGCGATATGCACAACTAGACATCTTACCGATGCTTCCTGCCAAGTTTCGGTGAAATCCAACAAGGCATTTAGGAGTAGCGCCGACAAGAAATAAAAAAAAAAATGTCAAGGGGCCTTAACTCAATCAAAAATCAACGAACCGGAAAAAATGCAAAAGGCACAGCAATGCTTCCTGCTAAAACACGGTTTTTAACACCAAAAATAAAATTTAAAACAAAAAAAATAATGAAATCAGAAAATTAAACAAGAGGCCCAAGAGGGCCTGTGGACGCTCTACTGGCTAAAACAGCTCTTACATATTTAGATAGATATATAGCTAGATATAGCTCTCTTCTCCTATAGATTTAACAAAGGAAAATACAATATAGCATTTTTCAACAAATCAAGGGCCATAACTCTGTTATTACTAACAAGATCTAGCTGGTTTTCGAAATTGTCCAAGATTTCATTGATATACCGCACTTTGCACAACTAGACATCATACTGAGGCTTCCTGCCAAATTTCGTAGCCAACAAGCCGTTTAAGAGGAGTAGCGCCGACAAGAAATTTAAAATAAAAATATCAAAGGGCCATAACTCCGTCAAAAATCAGCGAACTGGAACAAAAGCGTGATATGCACAACTAGACATCTTACCAATGCTTCATGCCAAGTGCCAAGTTTCGTCGAAATTCAACAAGGCATTTAGGATGAGTAGCGCCGACAAGAAATTTTAAAGTAAGTGTAAAGTAATTAAAAAGATAATGAAAAAAAATCAAAAAAAAAAAAAAATCCAGTCCATCAAAAAAAAAGAAAAAAAAAAAAGAAAAAAAAAAAAGAAAAAATTGAAAAATTTCAAAAATTGAAAAATAAATTCAAACAAATTCAAAGTAAAAAAACAAATTGAAAAAAAATAAATTCAAAAATTGAAAAAAAAACAAATTAAAAAACAGTTTTTGCCTATACAAGCCTAAGAAAAACTGTGACCCCCAGGGTGGGGCCAAATGTGACCAATAGGTCACCATTTGAACAAACTTGGTAGAAGACCATAAGCTTATAGCAAATGCAAAATATTAAAACTCTGGCTCTTGCAGTTTCAGAAAAGAAGATTTTTTAAAATTTTCCCTATACATGTCTATGTAAAACATGTGAACCTTGGGGCGGGGTCAAATGTGACCCGAGGGTCACAATTAGAACAAACTTGGTAAAGGACCATAAGCTTATAGCAAATGCAAAATATTAAACCTCTGGCTCTTGTAGTTCCAGAGAAGATTTTTTTCAGTTTTTCCCTATACAAGCATTTAAGTAAAACATGTGACCCTTGGGGCGGGGTCATATGTGACCCGAGGGTCACAATTTGAACAAACTTGGTAAAGGACCATAAGCTTATAGCAAATGCAAAATATTAAACCTCTGGCTCTTGTAGTTTCCGAGAAGAAGATTTTTAAAAAAAAAATCCTATATAAGTCTATGTTAAACTGTGACCCTCAGGGCGGGGACAAATTTGACCCCAGGGTCACCATTTGAACAAACTTAGTAGAGGACCATAAGCTGATGCTACATGTAATACATGAGAGCTCTGTGCCATGTGGTTCCAGAGAAGAAGATTTTTTTCAGTTTTTCCCTATACAAGCCTATGTAAAACTGTGACCCCCGGGGTGGGGCCAAATGTGACCCCTGGGTCACCATTTGAACAAACTTGGTAGAGGAGCACAAGCTTATAGTAAATGCAAAATATTTAACCTCTGGCTCTTGCAGTTTCAGAGAAGAAGATTTTTTAAGTTTTTCCCTATACATGTCTATGTAAAACATGTGACCCTTGGGGCGGGGCCAAATGTGACCCGAGGGTCACCATTTGAACAAACTTGGTAAAGGACCATAAGCTTATAGTAAATGCAAAATATCAAACCTCTGGCTGTTGTAGTTTCCGAGAAGATTTTTTTAAAAAAAATCCTATATAAGTCTATGTAAAACTGTGACCCCCGGGGCGGGGGCAAATTTGACCCCAGGGTCACCATTTGAACAAACTTAGTAGAGGACCATAAGCTGATGCTACATGTAATACATGAGAGCTCTGTGCCTTGTGGTTTCAGAGAAGAAGATTTTTTAAAGTTTTTTCCTATATGTCTATATGAAAAACATGCAAAACCTCAATATACAAACTTTGGACCCCAGGGGCACGGCCACTTTGGACCCCAGGGGCACGGCCATTTTTGACCCCGGGGACTTTATTTGAACAAGCTTGATAGTCTAGGCGTTTGCGATCACTTTAAAAGAAAAACTGTTAAAATCTGTCCAGCGGTTCTGGAGAAGAAGATTTTTTAAGGTTTCGACCATATATGGTAATGGCAGCCATCTTGGATGTAGCGCTGACCTAATTTTAACAAATCTAAAAAGCATTCACCTAAGGATCATCCAGGTGAAGTTTGGTCAAAATTAGCCAAGCGGTTTCTGAGGAGAAGTCGTTTGAAGAAAAGTTAACGGACGGACGGACGCCGGACGACGGACGGACGACGGACAACGGACGACGGACGACGGAAGACGGACAACACACCATCCCATAAGCTCTGCTGGCCCTTGGCCAGTAGAGCTAAAAACAAAAATAAAAAAAATTAAAACAAAAAAAAAATGAATCAATTAAAATTCAAACAAAAAAATATATATGAAAAAAATATAAATCTATTAAAAAAAAAAATATATATAAACTAATAATAATAAAAAAGGCAAAACATCTGGTAAAGTTTGGTAAAGAACAGATGAAAAATGAAAGCCCTGTCGTATTAACGAGGCAAAATATAGCATTTTAAACTAAATCAAGGGCCATAACTCCGCTGGATTAGTCCGATCTGGCTGGTTTTCAAACTTGTGCAAGCTTTCATTGATATTAACAATCTGGTAAAGTTTGGTAAAGATCGGATGAAAAATAAAGGCTTTTGGCCAGTAGAGCTAAAAATCATCAGCTCCAAAAAGTAGGTCAAGGTCAAAGATGAAATCCAGGCACCAAAAAAAAGACGCACTACCAAGACACAACTATGTCAAAATAGAATATGTTTTCTTCCAAAGATTAAGCTATAAATTCGGTTTAAAACATCTAGTGCATAATTCTAGTTCATGAGAAAGTGATGTAAATGTACAGTTTGTGAGAAAGTGACCTAAACGCCAAAGTTGAACCTAAAAATTATTGTTATCTGCCCTTGCTTGGAGGGTTAAGGTCACTTCCACATTTGCTTTGTCAAGTTGTGATGTATCACTCAAGATACAACTATAAGCAAAGTTTGAAAGGTCTAGTGCATACAGTTTGTGAAAAAGTGACCTAAATGCAGAAGTTGAACCTAAAAATTATTAAGTTATCTGCCCTTTGCTTGGAGGGTCAAGGTCACTTCCACATTTGCATTGTCACCTTGCGATGTACCACCCATGATACAACTATAAGCAAAGTTTGAAAGGTCTAGTGTATACAGTTTGTGAGAAAACGACCTAAACGCAAAACTTGAATGTTGACGCCGCCACCGCCGGAAAAGCAACACCTATGTCTCTTTTTTTCTTCTAAAAGGCGAAACAAAAATGTGTGTGTCTGAATGTCTGGAAAATTATTTGGTTAATTGACTATATTTAACCCATAACCTGCTACATATATATAATGAAACTGTTCTTTCTTTGAATTAAGACCATTCCATTTATGGGACAAAGGGGTGTTGTGGGGAAATTACTGATCAGCAGCCAGACATTGTAAATCCTGATCAGCCTGCAGGTTAAGAGTTAAATGAGTGAAGTATATGGATACACTGCTTATCTGGGGCACTGATGACAAGACTATATATGTTTTTTTATTGTTTTTTATTTTTTTATTTTGGGAAAATATTTTGCTTTTTTTTTTTTGGGAAATTATGCGGATATTTTGGATTGGTATGGGGTCGAAATTCAGCCCCAAATTGGGCCTAGACAGCTGTACGATCCCATCCAGACAGAGACAGACAAGGACCTCGGTATACAGCTGTACAGGCTACATTTAATTAAAGGAAATCATATATATATATATGTTTTTTTATTTTGGGAAAATATTTTCTTTTTTTGGGAAAATATGAGGATATTTCGGATTGGGATGGGGTCGAAATTCGACCCCAAATTGGACCTAGACAGCTGTACAGTCTCATCCAGACATAGACATCAGTGGTCTCATCCAGACAAGGAACTCGGTATACAGCTGTACAGTCTACATTTAATTTAAGGAAAACATATAATTGTTTTTTTATTTTTGTATTTTGGGAAAATATTTTGCTTTTTTTGGGAAAATATGAGGATATTTTAGATTGGAATGGGGTGGAAATTCGGCCTCAAGTTGGGCCTAGACAGTTGTACGGTCTCATCCAGACATAAACATCGGTGGTCTCATCCAGACGAGAACCTCGGTCATATACAGCTGTACGGTCTACATTGAAGGAAAACATATATGAGGATATTTTAGGGTGTACAGTCTCATCCAGACATAGACATCTGTGGTCTCATCCAGAACAGGACCTCGGTATACAGCGGTACAGTCTACATTTAATTTAAGGAAAACATATAATTGTTTTTTTATTTTTGTATTTTGGGAAAATATTTTGCTTTTTTTTGGGAAAATATGAGGATATTTTGGATTGAGATGGGGTCGAAATTCGGCCCCAAGTAAGTTAGGCCTTGACAGCTGTACGGTCTCATCCAGACATAGACATCGGTGGTCTCATCCAGACAAGGACTTCGGTCATATACAGCTGTACAATCTACATTTAAGGAAAACATATATGAGGATATTTAGGATTGGGATGGGGTCGAAATTTGGCCCCAAATTGGGCCTAGACAGCTGTACGGTCTCATCCAGACATAGACATCGGTGGTCTCATCCAGACATTAGGACCTCGGTATACAGCTGTACGGTTTACATTTAATTTATGGAAACATATATATATATGTTTTTTTATTTTTGTATTTTGGGAAAATATTTGGCTTTTTTTGGGAAAATATGAGGATATTTTGGATTGAGATGGGGTCGAAATTCGGCTCCAAGTTAGGCCTAGACAGCTGTATGGTCTCATCCAGACAGAAACAACGGTGGTCTCATCCAGACTAGGACCTCAGTCATATACAGCTGTAAGGTCTATATTTAAGGAAAACATATGAGGATATTTTGGATTGGGATGGGGTCGAAATTCGGCCCCAAATTGGGCCTAGACAGCTGTACGGTCTCATCCAGACAGAGACATCGGCGGTCTCATCCAGACAAGGACCTCGGTATATAGCTGGACAGTCTACATTTAATTTTAGGAAACATATATATATGGGGATTTTTATTGTTTTTTATTTTTGTATTTTGGGAAATATTTTGCTTTTTTGGGGAAAATATGAGGATATTTTGGATTGGGATGGGGTCGAAATTCGGCCCCAAATTCGGCCTAGACAGCTGTACGATCTCATCCAGACATAAAGATCGGTGGTCTCATCCAGACAAGGACCTCGGTATACGGCTGTACAGTCTACATTTAATTTAAGGAAAACAAATATATAAACAAGAAATCCGTGGATTCACATGTCTCATCTAACGGAGGCTGGACTTAAAAATAAAAAGGTCAATGATGCTTAAATGAAAGTTTGCAAACATTTTAGTAACTAAAAACAATCAAGTTTGCCGTTTGCTGAGATGACATTTAAGTGCATTTGTTTAAAAACAAAATGCCATTGTATTAAAAACAAGAGGCCCAAGAAGGCCTGTGGATGCTCTACTGGCTAAAACAGCTCTTATATCAAGGGTTGTCGACATAAAATTTGCATCAGTATTATTTTTAAAACATTGCAAAAACAACAGGGATAGGATGGCCTTAGATCGCTCACCTGGTAATCATGGGCAATAAGTCTGCAATGTCTAGTCTGGCATGGGCATTTTTTAATTTGTCCCACTTTCCTCTATGAATGAAATTTCATACAAATGGGTGGGGGAGGGAGGGGTGTGTATATTAACATTCTAAACAAATATGGTAAAGATCAGATAAAAGTTGAAGTAACTACAGATTTAACAAAGGAAAATACAATATAGCATTTTTCAACAAATTAAGGGCCATAACCTGTCGTTACTAACTAGATCTAGCTAGTTTTCGAACTTGCACAACTAGACATACTGACATTCATTCCAAATTTTGTAGAAATACAACAAGCCGTTTAGGAGGAGTAACGCCGACAAGAAATTTAAAGTAAAAATGTCAAAGTGCCATACCTCCTTCATAAATCAGCAAACTGGAACAAAGCGCGATATGCACAACTAGACATCTTACCGATGCTTCCTGCCAAGTTTCGTCGAAATACAACAAGGCATTTAGGAGTAGTAGCGCCGACAAGAAATAAAAATAAAAAAATGTCAAGGGGCTGTAACTCCATCAAAAGTCAACAAACCGGAAAAAAAATGCAATAGGCACAGCAATGCTTACTGATAACACGGCATTAACACCAAAAAAAAAAATGAAATAAGAAAATTAAAAAAATTAAAAAAATAAAAAAAATAAAATAATAAAAAAAAAATATATATAAAAAAGTAAATAAAAAAAAAAGGCTAAACATCTGGTAAAGATCAGATGAAAAATGAAAGCTCTATCGTATTAACGAGGCAAAATATAGCATTTTTAACTAAATCAAGGGCCATAACTCCGCCGTTATTAGTCCAATCTGGATTGTTTTCGAACTTGTGCCATCTTTCATTGATATTAACAATGTGGTCAAGTTTGGTAAAGATCGGATGAAAAATGAAGGCCTTTGGCCAGTAGAGCTAAGAATCATCAGCTCTAAAAAGTAGGTCAAGGTCATAGATGAAATCCAGGCATCCAAAAAAAAGATGCACTACCGAAGACACAACTATGTCAAAATAGAATATGTTCTCTTCCAAAGATTAAGCTATAAATTAGGTTTAAAACATCTAGTGCATAATTCTAGTTCATGAGAAAGTGATGTAAATGTAACAATTAAAGTTATCTGCCCTTTGCTTGGATGGAAGGTCACATCCACATTTGCTTTGTCACGTTGCAATGTACCACTCAAGATACAACTATAAGCAAAGTTTGAAAGGTCTTAGTGCATACAGTTTGTGAAAAAGTGACCTAAACGCCAAAGTTGAAGGTAAAAAGTATAAGGTTATCTTCCCTTGCTTGGAGGGTCAAGGTCACTTCCACATTTGCTTTGTCATGTTGCGATGTACCACCCATGATACAACTATAAGCAAAGTTTGAAAGGTCTAGTGCATACAGTTTGTGAGAAAATGACCTAAACGCAAAACTTGAATGTTGACGCCGCCGCCGGAAAAGCAACACCTATGTCTCTTTTTCCTTCGAAAAGGCAAGACAAAAAACTGTTGAAATCTGTCCAGCGGTTCTAGAAAAGAAGATTTTTTAAGGTTTCAACCATATATGATAATGGCGGCCATCTTGGATGTCGCGCTGACCAAATTTTAACAAATCTAAAAAGCATTCATCTAAGGATCATCCACGTGAAGTTTGGTCAAAATTAGCCAAGCGGTTTCTGAGGAGAAGTTGTTTGAAGAAAAGTTAACGACAATGACGGATGATGGACGACGGGCAAAGAGTGATCCCAATAGATCACCTGAGCCGAAAAAAAAAAAAGTTAAAATAAAAAAATAAATATTTAAAAAAGTGAACCCATAAACCAAGGTTTCCTATGGGAAAAAAAATGCCTCCAGTGAGATCTGAACCCACAACCCTTCGAATTTGGAGTGTACATTACCGAATATTGAAAAAGGGCCATAACTCCAGTGTTACTTGTTCGATCTGCCTGGTTTTCAACCTCATTAGAGCTTTCATTGATATCAACAATCTGACAAAGTTTCGTAAAGATCTGATTAATAATGAAGGCCCTAGAGAGTTCACAAGACAAAAGTTAACAGACGACGGATGGATGGACGGACGACGAACAACTCGTCATCCCATAAGATAGCCATAGAACTAAAAATGAGTTCTTAACCTATATAATGACCTTCAGTGTGACCTTGAACTTTATATTTTAGCATGGTCATGTCGGTGTGACCATCGATCTATGTCATAAAATATTTAGAGGGCCTCATATGGCTATCTCGGGTAATATCACAAAGAGGCACACCTACCCCAGTTAATGACCTGTTTATTAAAGTGTAACCAAAAAATAATATTTTGGATAGATCTAGATTGTGCAAAATAAAAATATATCTACTTGTGTATTTTTTGTTAAAACATGACTTTTATTTAGATCCGTTTTATTCATTTATTCATTTAATATAGGATGTGCCATTAGAAATAGGCAATTTGGTACATTGTTCCCAACCCACCAATTCACCACCTCAATTCATCTTTGTAAGAAAATCGTCATAATGGTGAGTTTTTCCCAGTGACGTTTTTACTGATCAGTTTTTCTGTTCTCGTTTGAGATTGTAGAAGAATGGATATTTCAAAAATAAAATTATGGCATTTGGTTTCACAAAAATAATTCAATGATAAAAAGGTAGGTTTGAAAGATACGCCGCAGTGCAAGGATGGAAGATTGATCAGGGGTCATTGCATTTAAGTGCACTTTTACGAGGTAAGGCGCTTGATGTGTATTCGAGATTACCTACTGATGATGCTCTAGATTATAACAAATTAAAAACTGCGTTGCTAAAACATTTTCAGCTAACTGAGGAGGGTTTTCGGAAAAGGTTTAAAACAGCCAGACCGGTTAAAGGTGAGACATTTGTGCAATACCTTAGAAAGTCAAAATAATTATCTAGAACGATGGTTTCAGTTAGGTAAGGTCGGTAAAACTTATGAAGAGGTTATAGATTATTTGTTGCGTGACCAGTTATTATCTATATGTATAACAAGAGATTTGTATTTGTTCTTGAAAGAGAAAATGTTTAAAGAGATGGCAGTACAAGCAGATTTATTTGCCGATGCGAGAGGGGGAAGTGGTGATTTGCTGGATAGAGATAGCCGTGACCAAGATAGGCATAGTCGTGACAGTGGAAGGGATCGTAACAAGTCCAGATCACTAAGTGTGAAATGGGTAAGTTTTGCTGATAAGCCATACTATTCTTGGAAATGTAACCACTGTAGTGGTAATCATCGAACAGTAGATTGCAGGAGAAGAGATTTTAAGCCTAGAGTGGCAGTCATGCAAGATGGAAAAGAAGCGAGTTCTGAGGCGAACGCGGGAATCAAATCTAAAACTATTTTCTTTAAAAATGCAAGAAGAGGCAACAATGGTAACCATAACAGAGGTCATGGAAGAAGCAGAGGTCGAAGTCATTGGAATCAAGGGAATGATAGGAACCAGGAAAAGCAGTAAAGTTTAAGTTGCATTTTAGTATGTAATGATAAGAAAATTTAGGGGCGTGTATGACAAATAATTGCCCAACAAAAGAGGGTACAGTGAATGGGTGCAAGGTTAAAGTCATTCGAGATACGGGAGCCACTTGTGTCGTGGTAAGATCCAGTTTAGTAGAGGCGGATCAGTTTTTGCCACGGATGCAATGTTGCAAATACATCGATGGAACGGAACATTATTTTCCTGTGGCATTGACAGACTTGGAAATGCCGTATTTCCAGGGTAAGACTGAGGCTCTGTGTATAAAATCACCATTATATGATTTAGTAAAATAGGAAATATCTCAGGAGCTAGTTATCCGAAACCAGAAGACGCAGTCCATGTGGTACAGACTGGAGCGCAGGGAAGACAGGAGTCGAAGCCATACTGGAAGTTGACTGTGCCTAGGGAGATCTTGGATATTTCAAGTGATGACTTCCTGGAGATGCAGCAACAGGATGTGATGTTGGAAAAGTTCAGAGAAAAGGCCAAGGAGGGCGATGTACGACAACGCAAGAATGGAGCATAGGTTAGTTTTGTTTATGAAGACAAGATATTGTATAGTTTGAATTAAGGGAAAAGAAAGCACACAAATTAGTAGTTCCGGAAGGGTGTCGTCAGGCTGTGTTAAAGATTGCACACGAGTCGCTAATAGCGGGACATTTAGGAATCCGGAAGACTAGTAGAAAAACCATGGAATTATACTGGCCGGGGGTTAAATGCAGAAGTAACCCGGTTTTGCCAGTCATGTGATGTATGTCAAAGGACTATTCCAAAAGGTAGGGTTCCCAGAGTTCCATTAGGGTCTATGCCAATAATAGAGACTCTGTTCAAATGAGTAGCGGTAAATATTGTAGCACCTATAGAACCTATCACAGAATGGAAGAATAGATATATTTTGGTTATGGTAGATTATGCTACATTGTATGCGGAAACTGAAGCTTTACCGGGAATAGAGGCAGAGCGGGTAGCAGAAGCTTTAGTGGACATGTTCAGTCGTCTGGGGATTCCTGAGGAAATGCTGACTGATATGGGTTCTCAATTCACGTTGAGACTAATGGCGGAGGTGAGTAGGAAAATTCAATGGCACTTTAAAGCAAATGCTCCTTGGAGTAATTGGTTGCAGAAATTCCATTGGCTTGTCCAGCAGATAAAGGAAACCATTGATGACGTAGATGTATGTCAAGAGTTATCCGTGGAACAGAAAAAACAGGTAAGAAAGGTACTGAAAGAGTTTACAGATGTCTTAACCGAGTTACTGGGTACCACTACCTATTTCGAGTATGATATTAAGCTAACCACAGCCAAACCACTCTGTTTCAATTTAGGATACCCTATACCTTTTCAGTCCCAAGATTTAGTTAACAGGAAGTTAATAAGATGATTGAATTAGGATTAAGTAGTCGAACCTTCAAATGCACCATATTCTAGTCCTATAGTACTCATAAGGAAGAAGGACGACAGATTGCATAGATTTTAGGCAGCTGGATCGAGGTACAACTTGTATTTTTCGAAACTAGACCTTAGTAAAGGATATGACATCATTCGAAACATCTAAAGGTTTGTTTTGTTTTACAAAAATGCCATTCGGTTTGTAGTGTGCACCATCTACCTTTGCAGACTCATGAGGAAAGTGTTAAGGGACCAGAGTTGTGGGTCAACATTTGAACAAACTTGGTAGAAGACCATAAGCCGATGGTAAATACAATACAAAATATTAAACCTCTGGCTCTTGTAGTTTCAGAGAAGAAGATTTTTTTTAAAGTTTTTCCCTATGTAACTCTATGTAAAACATGTGATCCCTGTGGAGGGTTAGTAGGTTTTTATTGGAAATTTATTCCGAATTTCTCAGCAATAGCAGCTCCTTTGACAGATTTGACTAAGAAAGGACAGCCCAATAAGGTGGCATGGGATGAAAGTCATGAGAAAGTGTTTCAGACATTAAAAGAGAGCTTGGTAGGTTCACCTATTCTGAGGTTGCCAAAATTGGATGAGCAGTTTATTCTTAGGACGGAAGCATCAGAGTGTGGTTTGGGAGCAGTGTTGCTACAAGAATCGGAAAATGGCACCAAATTACTGGTGGCTTATATTTGTAAACAAGAGGCCCAAGAGGGCTGTGTATCGCTCTAATGGCTATAATTATGGTGTCCATGGTGGGGTGGGTTACTAAGAAGGATTGTGTCAGATATGGCAATATCAAACTAGTTTTATATAAATTGTCTTCAATTACCAAGATATGGGGAAGGGATGTATTTTACTCAAGTTTGGTTGGTTTTAAAACAACTCAAACTTTCGACCACAGATTTGACCACAGGGTCACCATTTGAACAAACTTTGTAGAGGACCATAAGCTGAGAGTAAATACAAAATATTAAACTGTTGGCTCAAGAGATTGTAATTTCAGAGAAGAAGATTTTTTTAACTTTGTCCCTATATATAAGTCTATATAAAACATGTGACTCCAAGGATAGAGCCAAATTTGACTAAAGGGTCACCATTTGAACAAACTTGGTAGAGGACCATAAGCTGATGGTAAATACAATACAACATATTAAACCCCTGGCTCTTGTAGTTTCAGAGAAGAAGATTTTTTTTAAAGTTTTTCCCTATGTAATTCTATGTAAAACATGTGATCCCTGTGTAGGGGCCAAATTTGACCCCAGGGTCACCATTCAAACAACTTGACAGAGGACCATAAGCTGAGGATAAATAAAAAATATTAAACCTTTGACTCATGTAGTTTTGAGAAGATTTTTTAAAGTCTTTACCCATATATGTCTATATAAAACTGTGATCCCTGGGGCGGGGCCAAATTAGACCCCAGGGTCACCATTTGAACAATTTGTTTGAGGAACATCAGCTGTTAATAAATACAAAATATTAAACCTTTAGCTCCTGTAATTTCAGAGAAGAAGATTTTTGAAGTTTTTCCCTAAATAAGTCGATGTAAAATTGTGACCACTGGGGCGGGGCCAAATCTGGCCAAGTTTGGGAAAGATCGAATACAAAATGAAGGCACTAGTGTTCACAGGGCTGAAAATCGTATTTTTCATAATTCAAGGGCACATAACTCCGGTGTTCCTGCTCCGATATAGCTGGTTTTTTTAAACTGTCTGAGCTTTCGTTTATATTAACAATCTGTGAAAGTTTGGTAAAGATCAAATAATAAATGAAGGTGCTAGAGTGTTCACATGGCAGAAAATGGCATTTTTCAATGACAATGCCACAACATAATACATCCTTCTTGGTGCATAAAAAGTAAGATTGCCATTTGTCTATTTAAGTTACAGAAACATAATAAATTGAGGGCTAATATACCATACTGATTTAGTTTTGAACAGTCAGACCACAGTTGTGGAGGACATTACAATATTCAAGTGCCAGAGAAGCTTCTATGTTTAGCCAAACACACCCATCCCACCCTGCCCCTCCTCCCCTCAGGCACACCCCCTCTGCCTCAATTTTAGTTTTTAAACTATAAATTGTCCTAATTTCATAACCATTGAGCATTTTATGCTGTAAAACTGTTAACGTTGTCAATTGATGCATTACGTAATTCTTAGTTTGTGTTCTATTCTAGCAACAACACAACTAAATCTTGCTGGACAGAAAACTAAGAAATATAAAGTGAATAAAATAAGTAATGCTATTACTGTACCTATTTGTCAGTTGAAATATAAAAGTTATTCAAAATAATTATTTTAGTCTAGCTGCCACAACAAAAATTAATATTGCTAGGCATACACTATTGACTTTTTATTCTTAATTCTAGCTATGACACATATTGCAAAACAAATGTAAGCATTTTGTATGTATTTTTATAAGAGGTTAAACAGTTAGTTTTGACACAATATGAATGTATTAATACACAAGCTTTTAATGCTTGGGTCAAGTAATTGTATTGTAATCATTTTAACATTGTCAATTAATGCTCTTTATTCCAGCCTAACAACAATTAGGTGATGCATTAATAAATGGAATTTATAATATTGAGCTAAGAAAACAGTATTTTTGGATTTTCAAGCAATAAAGCTGTTATGGGTACATCTAAACATTGTCAATCAATATTAGTCTTTATAATTGTCTATGAATGACAAACGTACATATTGCTTGACAGAATTCAAAATAGCATATTTTGTTAATTCACAGAAGTTTGGCTATTATATGGAGCTATTAACATTGTCAATTGAGGCTCTTTATTCCAGTCTAGCAATTCATGTGTTGATTAATGGAATTTAAAATAGTGTGCTATTAAGAAAACATTTTTTTTATTTAACAAGTTATGCTTCCATGTTTTTCTTCTTTTCCTTTTTTTTCCTTTTCTCTTTTTTTTTTTTTCTTTCTTTTTTTTTTTCTTTCTTTTTTTTTTCTTCTTTTTTTTTTTTCTTTCTTATTTTTTTTTTTTCTTTTTTTTTCTTTTTTTTTTTTTCTTTTTTTTTTTTCTTATTGTTTTTTGTCATGGAATTCAACATTGTCAATTGATACTCTTTATTCCAGTCTAGCAACAATAAATTGATATTTACAATATTGAGCTAAGAAAACAGCATTTTTTTATTTATAAGACATGCTGTCATGGAGATATCTAAAAACATAGTCAACTGATGCAATATCAGTCATTATAATTGATTGCAAAAGTACAGGTTTTTGTTTGTATTTATAAGAGGTTAAACTGTTCTTGATATAATATGAATGCATTAATATGCAAGCTGTTAATACTTAGGTGAAGTCTAAAACTACATCGAAAAAATGTGTTTAATAAAACAGCATGTGTTTTGTATTTATAATTTAATTTAACACTGTCAATTAATGCTCTTTATTCCAGTCTAGCAACAATAAATTGATGCATTGATTAACGGAATGTACAATATTGAGCTAAGATAACACCATTTTTGGATTTAAAAGAAATAATGCTGTTATGGATACATCTAAATAGTAAAGTATGTACAGTCAAACTTGTTCATGCGACCAAGTGTATTAAGCAGCCATTTTGCCACTTTTTAATCCCCTCCAATGTTTTGTTTTCCTGCTTTATTCTAAGTGTATTAACCAGTCTTGCTCAATGCAACCAAAAATCACCTATTTTTTCAAATTTAACTCCAATTTGGATAGTACTAATTTCTGATATATTTTTTAAACATTCTATTTAACGACCATTTAAGAGACCATTTTTAGTTCCTCCCTTAAACTGTCGCTGAATGCAAATTTGACTGTATATATATATATATACATAGCTAAACAGAATTTACAATATTGTGATATGGAAACAGCATTTGTTTTGTCTTTAAAACAAGTAAAGCTAAGATTCCTTTTATACGGAAGCGGCAAACGATATGCGGTATACGGCTGCGGCATAGGGCTGCGTCATACAAGTTTCCATGTATACGGTAAACACTGTGTTTGTGGGTCTTTTTGCAGCAGATCTTCTTGTTTGCATATCGCTACATGGAGTGATTCAATTTGCCGTATACGCATCTGTATAGAAAACCACAGCCGCTTCCGTAGATAAGGAATCATGTTAATGCTTCTACATGCATTTCCATTTTTTTTCGTAAACCGCGTCACGCATACCGCTTCCGCATAAAAGAAATCTTAGCTTTATGCTTCCATTGTAATCATTGCTCTTTATTCCAATCTAGCAACAATAAATTGATGCACTGATGAATGGAATTTACAATACTGAGCTATGAAAACAGAATTTTTGGATTTACAAGAAATAATGCTGTTATTGGTACATCTAAACATTGTCAGATGATGAAATATTAGTCTTTATACTTGTCTATGAATGACAAACTTAATTATTGCTAGATAGATTTCAAAATAGCATTTTTTGTTAATTCACAGAAGTTATGGTGTTATGGAACTTAAGTTTCAACTGAGGCTCTTTATTCCAGCCTGGCAACAATAAATTGATGCACTGAATAATGGAATCTACAAAATTGAGCTATGGAAACAGCATTTTTGAAGTTATAAATTGAGATGCTAATTTTAATGCCTGATAGACACTTCAAGAGTGTGGTATGTTTCTTTAATGTTGTCAATTAATTCAATCTGAATGTAATGCTACACCTTTTTTCTAGTCTAGCTGTGACATTAATAAATACTGCTAGACAGAATTTGTTGTTAAATTTATAAGAAGTTATGCTGTTATTCTGGAATAATTTTAACAATGTGAACAGATGCAATTTTATTCAAACTCTTTATTCCAGCCTAGAAACAATAAACTGATGTGTTTACAATACTGACCCAAGACAACATTTATTTGGTCAGTAGTTATGCCATGAATTGGACCATTTTAACAATCTCAACCGATTCAATATGAATGTAATTCACCATATTTATTCTAGTCTAGCGATGACATTAATCATTTTCTAATTTAAGTAATATTTCCACTTGTTAAATCAATTAAAAATAAACTAATTGTATAAGATTTTGATCTGTTCTTATAATTTTTACAAGTTATTCTGTTATTGGAATCATTTTGACATTTTCATTGACATTCTAAAATTGATTCCAGTCTAGCAACAATAAATCAATATGTTGCTAAATAGAATTTACAATATTGAGCTAAGAAAACAGCATTTGTTTTGTATCTACAAGAAGTTTGGCTGGTATTGGAGTCACTTTAACATTGTCAATAAATGCAACGTGAATGCAATTTAACATCTTTATTCTACTCTAGTGATGTCACAAATCATTCTGCCTTGACAGAATTTACAATACAGCATGTATTTTTAATTTATAAGAAGTTATGATTGTCAATTAACATGACACCAGTACTTAGATATATCCGCCCTATTGTTGATGTCGGAGTATATTGACAATAGGTGTGATTGTTATACAGTTGCACCAATGCTATTGTTTGTCGGAGGTATTGAGATGGTTTGATTGGTTGAAATAGATAAATGATTGACAACTGGCATCATGGAAATTGAGGCAATACAAATGCTAATCCAACTCTTTATGAAAACAGAATTTACAATATTGAGCTAAGAAAACAGCATTTGTTTTGTATTAATATTACAAGTTATTCTGTTATTGCAGAGACGTAATAAAGACTTCTTATATCTCTGGTAAATGTAATCATATTAACACTGCTAACTGATGAATCGTGAATATTATTCATTATATTTATTCCAGGCTAGCAACAAGAAAAGTATGTGTTACTAAATGGAATTTACAATTGTGTAATATGAATGTAATTTAATATCTTTATTCTAGTCTAATAATCTTGTTAAAATCTAGTTTTCATTTAAATTATTTCAATTGATTTAATCAATTAGAAATAATGATATTATAAAACTGATTTGTTCTTATAATTGACTGATTTTCATTTTGAAGCTGAACGTATGCATTCAATTAAATAGTGACTATTAACCAACATTTAAAGCCTTCAAACAACTTCGAAACAAAACATTCTCAAACTATTTACAAAAATTTATATAGGAAACAATAATTAAGCTGAAAAACAGATTTGTTTTGCATTTTGAACAAGTTTTGCTGTTCATGTGCTTCTAAGTTGAACTTTTAATTCTAAAGTAAAACCGTATACCCCAGTATAAACGCTTCTCCAACCCCTTTACAAAAGGGTGGCATTTACATGAGGCCATCAGAAGGAACATACGAGGTCTAGCATTTTAGAGGTATAATATGGGAGTGTTTAAACGGACGTATACAGTATGAATAAAAATATTGGTTCTTGTCTAGCAACGACAAATGCATTTCTAAATAGAATTGACAATGTTGAGCTAAGAAAACAGCATTTGTTTTGTATTAATATTACAAGTTATTGTGTTATTGAAGAGATGTAATAAAGACTTCTTATATCTCTGGTAAATGTAATCATATTAACATTGTTAACTGATGCATCATGAATATTATTCATTATATTTATTCCAGGCTAGAAACAAGAAAAGTATGTGTTACTAAATGGAATTTACAATTGTGTCCATATGAATGTAATTTAAAATCTTTTTCTAGTCTAACAATGACACAAATATTGACAGAAAGAATTTACAATATGGATATGAGAAAACAGGTTTTTTTAATTCAGTTACTGTATTTCCCCTAATAGAAGCTCTCGCGCACTAAGCAAAAAAAAAAGGGGGCAGCACTCTTATAAAAAATATATATTTTATTTTTGTTTTTCATTAGGGTTATACAAAAGATCAAAAATATAAAGACTTTTTGTTAAATTTTAGGTTGTTGGCCGCTACTATAAGAGAGGTGCACTTATTAGGGGAAATACAGTATGCCATTATGGAATCATTTTAACATTGTCAATTGATGCAATATGACTTATAGTCAAAATCTTTATTCAAGGCCGGCAACTACAAATGGGTGTGTTGCTTAATGGAATTTACAATACTGGGTTAGGAAAACAGTATTTTGTTGTTTAATTGATAAGAAGTTGTACTGTAATTGGAATGACTTTAACATTGTCAATTAATGCAATATTATTCAGTCTATAATTCCAGTAGCAACAATAAATTGATGTATTGCTAAAGGGAATTTACAATATTGAGCTAAGAAAACAGCTTTTGTTTTGTATTCATACATTATCAAGTTACGCTGTTATTTGAATTATTTTAACATATTCAATTGATGCAATATAATTCAAAATCTGTATTTTAGCCTACCACCAATCAAATGATGATTTCTGTGTTGCTAAATGGAATTTACAATACTGAACTTAGAAAACAGCCTTTGTTTTGGTGTTATAAGAAGTTATGCTGTATGTAATTATTTTAACATTGTCATTTGTTTCAATATGAATGTAATCAACATCTACATTCTAGTCCAGCAATGATATACTGTTACAAGAAGTTATGCTGTATGTAATTATTTTAACATTGTCATTTTTTTCAATATGAATGTAATCAACATTTACATTCTAGTCTAGCAATGATATACTGTTATAAGAAGTTCTGCTGTATGTAATTATTTTAACATTGTCATTTGTTTCAATATGAATGTAATCAACATCTACATTCTAGTCCAGCAATGATATACTGTTACAAAAAGTTATGCTGTATGTAATTATTTTAACATTGTCATTTGTTTCAATATGAATGAAATCAACATCTACATTCTAGTCTAGCAATGATATACTGTTATAAGAAGTTCAGCTGTATGTAATTATTTTAACATTGTCATTTGTTTCAATATGAATGTAATCAACATCTACATTCTAGTCCAGCAATGATATACTGTTACAAAAAGTTATGCTGTATGTAATTATTTTAACATTGTCATTTGTTTCAATATGAATGAAATCAACATCTACATTCTAGTCCAGCAATGATATACTGTTACAAGAAGTTATGCTGTATGTAATTATTTTAACATTGTCATTTTTTTCAATATGAATGTAATCAACATCTACATTCTAGTCTAGCAATGATATACTGTTATAAGAAGTTCTGCTGTATGTAATTATTTTAACATTGTCATTTGTTTCAATATGAATGTAATCTACATTCTAGTCTAGTAATGATATACTGTTATAAGAAGTTATGCTGTATGTAATTATTTTAACATTGTCATTTGTTTCAATATGAATGTAATTAATATCTACATTCTAGTCTACCAATGATATACTGTTATAAGAAGTTATGCTGTATGTAATTATTTTAACATTGTCATTTGTTTTAATATGAATGTAATCTACATTCTAGTCTAGCAATGAAATACTGTTATAAGAAGTCATGCTGTATGTAATTATTTTAACATTGTCATTTGTTTCAATATGAATGTAATCAACATCTACATTCTAGTCTAGCAATGATATACTGTTATAAGAAGTCATGCTGTATGTAATTATTTTAACATTGTCATTTGTTTCAATATGAATGTAATCAACATCTACATTATAAAGTCTAGCAATGATGTACTGTTATAAGAAGTTATGCTGTATGTAATTATTTTAACATTGTCATTTGTTTCAATATGAATGTAATCTACATTCTAGTCTAGCAATGATATACTGTTATAAGAAGTTCTGCTGTATGTAATTATTTTAACATTGTCATTTTTTTCAATATGAATGTAATCTACATTCTAGTCTAGCAATGATATACTGTTATAAGAAGTTATGCTGTATGTAATTATTTTAACATTGTCATTTGTTTCAATATGAATGTAATTAATATCTATATTCTAGTCTACCAATGATAAACTGTTATAAGAAGTTATGCTGTATGTAATTATTTTAACATTGTCATTTGTTTCAATATGAATGTAATCAACATCTACATTCTAGTCCAGCAATGATATACTGTTATAAGAAGTTACGCTATATGTAATTATTTTAACATTGTCATTTGTTTCAATATGAATGTAATTAATATCTACATTCTAGTCTAGCAATGATATATCTACATTCTAGTCTAGCAATGATATATCTATATTCTAGTCTACCAATGATATACTGTTACAAGAAGTTATGCTGTATGTAATTATTTTAACATTGTCATTTGTTTCAATATGAATGTTGTCATTTGTTTCAATATGAATGTAATCAACATCTACATTCTAGTCCAGCAATGATATACTGTTACAAGAAGTTATGCTGTATGTAATTATTTTAACATTGTCATTTGTTTCAATATGAATGTAATCAACATCTACACACTAGTCTAGCAATGATATATCTATATTCTAGTCTACCAATGATATATCTATATTCTAGTCTAGCAATGATATACTGTTACAAGAAGTTATGCTGTATGTAATTATTTTAACATTGTCATTTGTTTCAATATGAATGTTGTCATTTGTTTCAATATGAATGTAATCAACATCTACATTCTAGTCTAGCAATGATAAACTGTTATAAGAAGTTCTGCTGTATGTAATTATTTTAGCATTGTCATTTGTTTCAATATAAATGTAATCAACATCTATATTCTAGTCTAGCAATGATATATCTATATTCTAGTCTAGCAATGATATATCTATATTCTAGTCTAGCAATGATCAACTGTTATAAGAAGTTATGATGTATGTAATTATTTTAACATTGTCATTTGTTTCAATATGTATGTAATCAACATCTACGTTCTAGTCTAGCAATGATAAACTGTTATAAGACGTTATGCTGTAGGTAATTATTTTAACATTGTCATTTGTTTCAATATGAATGTAATCAACATCTACGTTCTAGTCTAGCAATGATAAACTGTTATAAGACGTTATGCTGTATGTAATTATTTTAACATTGTCATTTGTTTCAATATGAATGTAATCAACATCTACATTCTAGTCTAGCAATGATATACTGTTATAAGAAGTTATGCTGTATGTAATTATTTTAACATTGTCATTTGTTTCAATATACATGTAATCAACACCTACATTCTAGTCTAGTAATGATATATTTATATTCTAGTCTAGCAATGATATACTGTTACAAGAAGTTATGCTGTATGTAATTATTTTAACATTGTCATTTGTTTCAATATGAATGTAATCAACATCTACATTCTAGTGTAGCAATGATATACTGTTATAAGAAGTTATGCTGTATGTAATTATTTTAACATTGTCATTTGTTTCAATATGAATGTAATCAACATCTACAGTCTAGTCTAGCAATGATACACTGTTATAAGAAGTTCTGCTGTATGTAATTATTTTAACATTGTCATTTGTTTCAATATGAATGTAATCAACATCTAAATTCTAGTCTAGCAATGATACACTGTTATAAGAAGTTCTGCTGTATGTAATTATTTTAACATTGTCATTTGTTTCAATATGAATGTAATCAACATCTAAATTCTAGTCTAGCAATGATACACTGTTATAAGAAGTTCTGCTGTATGTAATTATTTTAACATTGTCATTTGTTTCAATATGAATGTAATCAACATCTATATTCTAGTCAAGCAATGATATATCTATATTCTAGTCTAGCAATGATCAACTGTTATAAGAAGTTATGATGTATGTAATTATTTTAACATTGTCATTTGTTTCAATATAAATGTAATCAACATCTATATTCTAGTCTAGCAATGATCAACTGTTATAAGAAGTTCTGCTGTAGGTAATTATTTTAACATTGTCATTTGTTTCAATATGTATGTAATCAACATCTACGTTCTAGTCTAGCAATGATAAACTGTTATAAGACGTTATGCTGTAGGTAATTATTTTAACATTGTCATTTGTTTCAATATGAATGTAATCAACATCTACGTTCTAGTCTAGCAATGATAAACTGTTATAAGACGTTATGCTGTATGTAATTATTTTAACATTGTCATTTGTTTCAATATGAATGTAATCAACATCTACATTCTAGTCTAGCAATGATATACTGTTATAAGAAGTTATGCTGTATGTAATTATTTTAACATTGTCATTTGTTTCAATATACATGTAATCAACACCTACATTCTAGTCTAGTAATGATATATTTATATTCTAGTCTAGCAATGATATACTGTTACAAGAAGTTATGCTGTATGTAATTATTTTAACATTGTCATTTGTTTCAATATGAATGTAATCAACATCTACATTCTAGTGTAGCAATGATATACTGTTATAAGAAGTTATGCTGTATGTAATTATTTTAACATTGTCATTTGTTTCAATATGAATGTAATCAACATCTACAGTCTAGTCTAGCAATGATACACTGTTATAAGAAGTTCTGCTGTATGTAATTATTTTAACATTGTCATTTGTTTCAATATGAATGTAATCAACATCTAAATTCTAGTCTAGCAATGATACACTGTTATAAGAAGTTCTGCTGTATGTAATTAATTTAACATTGTCATTTGTTTCAATATGTATGTAATCAACATCTACATTCTAGTCTAGCAATGATATATCTATATTCTAGTCTAGCAATGATATATCTATATTCTAGTCTAGCAATGATATACTGTTACAAGAAGTTATGCTGTATGTAATTATTTTAACATTGTCATTTGTTTCAATATGAATGTAATCAACATCTACATTCTAGTCTAGCAATGATATACTCGAGGTCTTTAAAAATGCCTCACTGAAAACAAACAAAGATTATACCGTAGTTTCATAGCTTATTTTTAAAATCTGTTGTGAATACAGATCATTTAATTCATTTTCACTTCATAAAATTAAACAGTACAAATTGATTATTGTGAAAAAACGGTTTTGAATACACGATACACAAGGGTTATTGTAACATTAGTTAAAAAGTTGCATGTAAGAATTATTGAAGCTATATAAATGAGGCTAAGACCTGCAGTATATAAATAAATATTCCAATGCAATCAATGATACATTCATGAACTGATGTGCTGCTAAACCCAATTGAGTGAGCTAAGAAAACAGTATTGGCATTTATTTACAGAAACAACAAAACTATATACTACTGAACACAATTTTCAACTATTGAACTTGTAAAACAAGGATCTTATTAAAATCTAGTTTTTATTTAAATTGTTTCCACTTATCTAATCAATTAGAAATAATAATATTATAAAACTGATTTGTTCTTTTAACTGACCGATTTTCATTTCGAAGCTGAATGTATGCATTCAATTAAATAGTGACTATGTGATACCAGTACCAGCAGTATCCGTGGTGACAATAAACAGTCCTTTTGATGTAGTTTACCTTAGTGGCTACATAACCTTCCAGTTTTAAAACCCTAATCACTATATTGCCAAACAGTCCATCAAGGCTTTAGAACTAGGTCATCCATAGCCAATATTTAAAGCCTTCAAACAACTTCGAAACAAAAAATTCTCATAATTATGTACAACAAAAAATTATACAGGAAACAATAATTAAGCTGAAAAACAGATTTGTTTTGCATTTTGAACAAGTTTTGCTGTTCATGTGGTTCTAAGTTGAACTTCTAATTCTAAAGAAATACCATATACCCCAGTATAAACGCTTCTCCAACCCCTTTCCAAAAGAGTGGCATTTATACATATGAGGTCTAGCATTTTAGAGATATAATATGGGGCTGTTTAAACAGGGGTATATGGTATGAATAGCATCTAAAATATTGGTTCTTGTCTAGCAACGACAAATGCATTTCTGAATGGAATTGACAAAGTTGAGCTAAGAACACAGTATTTTTGTTAATTTATAAAAATGTTTGCCATTATGGAATCTCTAAATTCTGAAGTCAAGCAACGACAAAAATAATTTTTCATTTATAGTCAATTTATAATAAATGCGATTAAAATAAAAGTATAAACTATTTATAAGAAAGAAATAACAAGATCAGTTTCACACTGACCCTTCAGTATGTCTAAAGTAACACATACACAGTAAAATCAGTGAATTCATAAAATCCTCAGTTAAATGGTTATGAAATTGTTCTTAGAAAACAGGACGTAATTTTTATATTCCCCTGTCTGAAGCTACCTCTATGTTCTCAATATGCCACTGTAGACCAAAATAGCAGGTTTTTAATTTAGACATAAAAGTGTGGGTAGCGTCAACAGCAATCCTAATAATAAAGACTGTAGTCGTTGAAGTCGGGTACCTCAATGTTCAACATTTCAGCTTTCAAAACCATATTTATAAAGAAGTACGCACATACTGTGCATGCTACAGTTTACGACTTTAGGCAAATAATTTCTCATGTAACATTGTAACTGCTTATATGCAGAGTTGTATGCAATCTAAGAAGTGGCCTTTGAAATGAATCGATCTACTCTAGATACTCAACTTTATTATAATTCTTAAAGTCTGCAGAGGCATCACCTTAATTGATGAATGTGGAATCTCCTTACTTGTTCACAGGAATGTAGAATCACCTAACTTGATTAGAGGAATGTAGAATCACCTAACTTGATTCGAGGAAGATAGAATCACCTTACTTGATTAGAGGAATGTAGAATCACCTTACTTGATTAGAGGAATGCAGAATTACCTTACTTGATTAGAGGAATGTAGAATCACCTAACTTGATTAGAGGAAGATAGAATCACCTAACTTGATTAGAGGAATGTAGAATCACCTTACTTGATTAGAGGAATGTGGAATCACCTTACTTGATTAGAGGAATGTAGAATCACCTTATTTGATTAGAGGAATGTAGAATCACCTTACTTGATTAGAGGAATGCAGAATAACCTTACTTGATTAGAGGAATGTAGAATCACCTTACTTGATTAGAGGAATGTGGAATCACCTTACTTGATTAGAGGAATGTAGAATCACCTTACTTGATTAGAGGAATGCAGAATCACCTTACTTGATTAGAGGAATGCAGAATAACCTTACTTGATTAGAGGAATGTAGAATCACCTTACTTGATTAGAGGAATGTGGAATCACCTAACTTGATTAGAGGAATGCAGAATCACCTTACTTGATTAGAGGAATGTAGAATCACCTTACTTGATTAGAGGAATGCAGAATCACTTTACTTGATTAGAGGAATGTAGAATCACCTTACTTGATTAGAAGAGGAATGTGGAATCCTATGGACAGGGTTATCACTTTCAATCTGGTGTATCCTAGGGCTTGTAGAATGAAACATCCTGTTAAGATGTACCTAAGAGCATGTAGAATGGTGGGACAGGGTTGTCACAATGTAAAGATGTATCTAAGAACATGTAGAATGGTGGGGCAGTGTTGTCACCATGTAAAGATTTATCTAACAAGAGGGCCAATATGGCCCTAAATTGATCACCTGAGGATCTTTGCAACGATGAAAAAAATTGTCCTCTCGCAAATGTTTTCACAGATTTTTAATATGTCAAAAATCTCTGAAACACAAGGCACAGAATTCTCTTGTATTACATGTAGCATCAGCTTATGGTCCGCTACTAAGTTTGTTCAAATGGTGACCCTGGGGTCACACTGTAAAGATGTATCAAAGAACAAGTAGAATGGTGGGACAGGGTTGTCACAATGTAAATATGTAGCTAAGAACATGTAGAATGGTGGGACAGGGTTGTCACAATGTAAAGATGTATCTAAGAACATGTAGAATGGTGGGACAGAGCTGTCACTGCTAAAGAAGAGTATATAAGTGTACCTTTGGCACACTGTTAAGATGTAGCTTAGAACATGTAGAATGGTGGGACAGGGTTGTCACACTGTAAAGATGTATCAAAGAACATGTAGAATGGTGGGACAAGGTTGTCACACTGTAAAGATGTATCAAAGAACAAGTAGAATGGTGGGACAGGGTTGTCACAATGTAAAGATGTATCTAAGAACATGTAGAATGGTGGGACAGGGCTGTCACTGTTAAAGAAGAGTATGAGAGTAGTGGACCATTGGCACACTGTTAAGATGTAGCTAAGAACAAGTAGAATGGTGGGACAGGGCTGTCACACTGTTAAGGTGTAGCTAAGAGCATGTAGAATGGTGGGACAAGGTTGTCACAATGTAAAGATGTATCAAAGAACAAGTAGAATGGTGGGACAGGGTTGTCACAATGTAAATATGTAGCTAAGACACATGTAGAATGGTGGGACAGGGTTGTCACAATGTAAATATGTAGCTAAGAACATGTAGAATGATGGTGGGACAGGGCTGTCACAATGTAAAGATGTATCTAAGAACATGTAGAATGGTGGGACAGAGCTGTCACTGTTAAAGAAGAGTATGAGAGTGGACCTTTGGCACACTGTTAAGATGTAGCTTAGAACATGTAGAATGGTGGGACAGGGTTGTCACACTGTAAAGATGTATCAAAGAACATGTAGAATGGTGGGTCAAGGTTGTCACACTGTAAAGATGTATCAAAGAACAAGTAGAATGGTGGGACAGGGTTGTCACAATGTAAATATGTAGCTAAGAACATGTAGAATGGTGGGACAGGGCTGTCACTGTTAAAGAAGAGTATGAGAGTGGACCATTGGCACACTGTTAAGATGTAGCTAAGAACAAGTAGAATGGTGGGACAGGGCTGTCACACTGTTAAGATGTAGCTAAGAGCATGTAGAATGGTGGGACAAGGTTGTCACAATGTAAAGATGTATCAAAGAACAAGTAGAATGGTGGGACAGGGTTGTCACAATGTAAATATGTAGCTAAGAACATGTAGAATGGTGGGACAGGGTTGTCACATTGTAAATATGTATCTAAGAACATGTAGAATGGTGGGACAGGGCTGTCACTGTTAAAGAAGAGTATGAGAGTGGACCTTTGGCACACTGTTAAGATGTAGCTAAGAACATGTAGAATGGTGGGACAGGGTTGTCAAAATGTAAATATGTAGCTAAGAGCATGCAGAATGGTGGGACAGGGTTGTCACAATGTAAAGATGTATCTAAGAACATGTAGAATGGTGGGACAGGGCTGTCACTTTTAAAGAAGAGTATGAGAGTGGACTATTGGCACACTGTTAAGATGTAGCTAAGAACATGTAGAATGGTGGGACAGGGTTGTCACACTGTAAAGAAGTAGCTAAGAACAAGTAGAATGCTGGGACAGTGTTGTCACGCTGTAAAGATGTATCAAAGAACATGTAGAATGGTGGGACAGGGTTGTCACACTGTAAAGATGTATCAAAGAACAAGTAGAATGGTGGGACAGGGTTGTCACAATGTAAATATGTAGCTAAGAACATGTAGAATGGTGGGACAGGGTTGTCACACTGTAAAGATGAAGCCAAGAATGTAGAGGTCCCTGATAGGCTTGTTACACCTAATACAACCTTTGTCAAATGGACAAAAGGCTACAGTATGTAGATATACAAGTGTGTGCTATGCAATTAGAGCTAGAGAGGTCCCTGATAGGCTTGTTACACCTAAAATCACCTTTACCAAATGGACAAAAGGCTACAGTATGTAGATATACAAGTGTGTGCTATGCAATTAGAGCTAGAGAGGTCCCTGATAGGCATGTTACACCTAATACAACCTTTACCAAATGGACAAACGGCCATAATCTGTAGATATATTATGTGTGTGCTATGCAATTAGAGCTACAGAGGTCCCTGATAGGCTTGTTACACATAATATCACCTTTACCAAATGGACAAAAGGCTACAGTATGTAGATATACAGGTGTGTGCTATGCAATTAGAGCTAGAGAGGTCCCTGATAGGCTTGTTACACCTAATATCACCTTTACCAAATGGACAAAAGGCTACAGTATGTAGATATACAAGTGTGTGCTATGCAATTAGAGCTAGAGAGGTCCCTGATAGGCATGTTACACCTAATACAACCTTTACCAAATGGACAAAAGGCTACAGTATGTAGATATACAAGTGTGTGCTATGCAATTAGAGCTAGAGAGGTCCCTGATAGGCTTGTTACACCTAATACAACCTTCACCAAATGGACAAAAGGCTACAGTATGTAGATATACGTGTGTGTTATGCAGTTAGAGCTAGAGGTCCCTGATAGGCTTGTTACACCTAATACAACCTTTACCAAATGGACAAAAGGCTACAGTATGTAGACATATGTGTGCTAAGCAGTTTAGAGCTAGAGAGGTCCCTGATAGGCTTGTTACACCTAATTCAACCTGTACCAAATAAAGAAATTGAAGATGCTTCCTGTCAAGCAGTGTACTCATTATGTGGCCAATTTACAACTACAAATTACTTTTACTGAACTCTATAAATACTAGACATGACATAAAACATACTAATCAAAGTTTGCTAACTACCAAGATTTCAGTCGACATTTTACGGTGGCTGGTTTTACCAACAGCATAAACTCAACAATTAATACTGTTTTACGATTGCATTTTATCATTATATACTCAACATATCTCTACTTAAACCATATAAAATAAACCATAAATATTCTGGGTTCAAAAATAAGAGAACATGGTTTGGTGCTGAGCAAACTTCGAGTAGTCATGATACAACTGAACTCAACAGAGTATTCTACACATTACTTTTACTTGGCGTATAATACAACTGAACTCTGGAAATACTGGACATAACTTTACTTGACCTAAAATACAATACAACTAAACTCAACATATACAATGAACTCCAATGAATTCCAGAACTACTAAACATCATCATCACATAAATACAATAAAGCAATAGTTAATACCCCCTTTACACAGAGGTGGCGATCATTGAGCGATCAAAAATTGGCCAGATCTCTTGACGAACTTTCAATGAATGCCCAGTGATCGCCAACATATCACAATGATCTCTCAATGATCCTCCAGTGATCTCTACGGTCGCCACGGTCTCCATATAGTTTTGACCCAGTCCAAAACTATGAGGAGATCGATCACCAAGGTAAGCGATCTCTCAACGAACGCTCAAGGAACGCTCAACGATCTCATCGGTCTCCCAATGATCTCTCAGCGATCTTTCTTTCAATGAGAGCTCAATGATCGCCAAGGTCGCTCAATGATCTCTATAGATCGCCATTAAAGTTGGCGAAAAAAATTTGATCGCTCAATGAGCGACTTGTTCGAGGTTTTAAGATCATCGTAGAGAGATCGGGCCAATTTTGTATCGCTCAACGATCTCCTTCTGTGTAAAGGGGGCATAACAGAGCTGTAGATAAGCTGAGTATTTTACTCATACACCTTTACAAGTACCTCTAGATTTCTTTTAGAATATCATCATCATCTTACTACAACTACTTCACATCAGGAGTATTGTATTTGTATGTATTGTTCTGTGGAACAGTTTATTCAATATTTACAAGATGAAAATTGTTCTAGTAATGAGTATAATATTAAAGTCATACAGTGTTTCTTTTGTTTTTACTTGAATTCCATTTAATCAGAATAGTTGTTTCTTTTAAAATGTATTAATTCACATCCATTTTGAAAGCATCAACTGTTTAAAGAAATTGTTTACTCTGAATGAGTTCCTTGTTACTCATTTATTTTAAATCTGAGTAAATACTCCTTGCAGTCATGAAGTATACTGAACAAAAAAAAAGAAGAAACTTCCGCATTTTAAGCTGTGATTTGCATAGAGTTGACTTTGTTACACTTCGTACACCAATCTAGATACAATTTCATCATTTTATACTTATCATTCAATCATTCTGATCAATATTAATAATCATCAAAAACCAGTTTGTGTGTTGCTGCTAAAACATGTTTTATTCAAATTGTGAAATCACTATATTTGTATTATAAAGGGAGGTAATCTGAAAATATTCATTCTTGAAAGCTGTATGGCGCAAAAGTAAGTGAACAGTCAGCTTACTTTCTCCGTCTTTTTGGTGCTGGGATTTCTTCCATTGTTTCAATAGAACAAAACAGTTTTAAATCAAAGTTTAAACCACAAGACCCTGAAATGCTGTTTGAACCAAAACAAGGGGAATAACTTTGCGTACAAGTTTGATTCAAGGAAAAAAAATTCATGACAGTGCTGGCCTTTTAACGAAGGTATTAACATATAAGACCAAACAAAATATATTATTATGTCTATATGTATGGTTAAAGTTGCGGAAGTTTCTTTTTTTTGTTGAGTATATCTACAGCTCTGTAGTAACAGTGATTTTCTTTGACCTTATACAGTCAAACCTGGTTTAAGGGACCGCTCAAAAACAGGTGATCATATGACCAGGTTCGACTGTACAATGTAGTTGAACTCCAGAAATCAAATTATGTTATCCAAGTGAAAAATTGCCAAAGACAGGCATTAAAATAAAAAACTTAGTACAAGACTTCTGAAGTTCTGTCAGATCCTACCTTTTGCAGAGTTAGATTTGCCCTCTGTCATCATCATCGGCAGGCCTTCATGGTACGATGCTGAAAGTTTGTTCAGCTGAAATACTGAAACAAAACAAGAAATGTGGGAATTCCACGAGAACAGGTTTTCCATTTAAAATGCAATTACAGTATCAGTAAGATAAAAATGAAGTAACAAAAGGCAAGTTTCGTTCCAATATCTCATTCCCAACTGAAGTTATCAAGCAGAAACCATTTTTCTATTTTTAATAACAATGACCTTGACCCAGTGACCCCAAATGCAATCCAAAGCTTCCTTTTGATAAAAGCTACCTACATAGCAAGTTTCATTCTAATATCTCATTCCTTTCCTTACTTAACTTATTGAGGAGAAACTGTTTTCCTGTTTTTATCAACAGTGACCTTAGTGACGCCCAAATGCAATCCTAAGCTTCCTTTCCATATAAATTACCTACCCTGCAAGTTTCATGGCAATATCTCATTCCTAACAAAAGTTATTGAGCAGAAACCATTTTCTATTTTTAGTAACAGTGACCTTGACCCCAGTGACCCCAAATGCAATTCCTATCTTCCGTTCCATATAAGCTACCTACTCTGTAAGTTTCATCGCAATATCTCATTCCTAACAAAAGTTATTGAGCGGTAACTGTTTTTCTATTTTTAGTAACAGTGACCTTGACCTTGAACCCAGTGACCCCAAATGCCCCCAAATGCATTCCCAAGCTTTATTTCCATATAAACTACCTACCCAGTGATTGGGATAGGCACGCGCCTTGCGCCATAGTCGCGTAAAATTACAAATGGCCCATCAACACAGCCCTATTGTGCACCATACGGCGCATCAGTATAATTTGTTAATCAAGCTATTAAATGCCATCGATAATTTTTCAAGTGTCTTGACAATCATATTGAGTATTAGAAAAATTACAAGCGCACGGCTTACAGAAAGGATAAACTTTATGAAATATGTTCACTAATGTTGTGACGATATTTAATCGAAATGTATCAGAATATCCGAGTATTGTTTGGAAAATCTCGAATATTTACATATTGTTTTGTTTTAACAATCTTGTGATTACCTAATATAAGTATAAGACAATCTAACTCACGGTTTCCCCCAGACCTATATCGGATGTCGCATGTGACATGCTTTAATGCCTGGCGGCGAATTTTCGACATCCTTTGAGTTCCGCGACATCCCTTAAATCCCAAAGCAATATTATGCCACTTGAAACAATTGCAGTCCTGCGCGTGTCTGAATCTGATTGACAGATTTATTGTCGCTCCCACTAAATAAGCTATCAGCCAATCATATTCGCGATAGCAGACTGCTGATTACCACCTGTGACCTGACCCGTGACCTGTGTATACACTTGTTAGTGTTGAGTGGCATATGTTTAATAATTAGGACACGGTGCTTCATGTGTTGAGTAGAACATTTTGCCGAAGATCGAGAAACAAACATGATTGTTTCATTCTGCAAGAATGTGTATGTAAGGGCTGTTCCATTAAAACATACCAGGGGGTAGCGGACAGCAATTTATAGAAAATAAATGGTAGGGTGCCTTGTCCCAAAAATCGCATCTATGGTACCATGGTATGGTATCAAATCCAGAATATCGCATTTACAGGTGGTCGGGTAAATCTCACACAAAAACAATTGAGTTGTGGGGAATGGGGGTATCTGAAATAAATCAATCAAGATGGGGTCTCAAACATTTTTAATCAAGATGGGGTGCTTTTCAAGTTAACAAAACACATTTTTTTCTCGAATTCTCATTTGTCAAGGTTTGTTGTTTCTAAAAATAGAATGAATTCAAGAACGACAACTCCTACGAAATTCTGTACTTCGTCCTCAATTAGATGCGACTATTGTACATCATACTCAATTTGATTCATACTATAGGTTATTTTTCAGAGGGGAAGTTATTAGCCAGCCATGCATCCGTGCAGCTGTCGTCGCACGGCCGTTTTTGGAAAATCGCGCCCAATATTTGGTGGATTTTTTTTTTTTTTTTTAAACTCTTACTTTCTCAATATTGTTATGTTTTTAAGTACGAAAATATAACAACAAACTTTAAAGTGACACTGTCTGTTAGTATTAAAGCAGATTATTGAGCATAACCAAATAACAGCAAAATGAACAGTGAAAACATGAGGATAGACCCAAATAATTCTGACATTTATGACCAGCTGTTTGTGGCAAGCACAAAGTGTTTGAAAAAATAAACAAATAGTGAATTGGACTATTTATTTAGAAGTTTTGTTGTGAATCAGTTCTGTTTTTGATGTATTAAAGTAACAGTAAATGTCAATTAAAATGGCTCTCCGTTGATATACACCACCCCTAATAAAAAAAAAAATCGAACCTTTCGGGTGGGGTACACCCCCTCCCAACATGCGCACCATGTACTTTCACAAAATAACATGCCTTCCCAAATTCCTGGGGGAAACCCTGTAATTGAAAGTGGTTGTATTTTCATAATAAATTGAGCCAATCTTAAATTTACTTTTTCTGTCGCGAGTTGACAGCCAAATACAAACTTTAATATGCCGATGTCTTTCCTTTTGATTTTTACAGATGTCGAACTATAGCGTTCCTTCAGCATGTGATCATCATTTTGTTAAACACAGTGTATGTGTAAAATCGGCCTGTTGCCATGAGCAACTGGATTTTAAAAATAACCTGTGTTTATTGATGATGTGTGTTCAGGTTTTTAATGCATATTTTTTCTGGGGTGCCTCAAGAGTCAGAGTATGAAAAAAGCTGGGTCCCATCCTAATAAATATGAGGTTTCAGAAATATTTTAAACCAGATTTTTAATTTATTTCCACTTTACAATTTTGGTGAAACCGGTTGTCTGCTATAATATGTGACAGATTTCTTGTCTTTTTGTTATTGTTATCGAGTTATTTTGCGGAAACGAATACTTTGACACCGCACACACGCACGCCCGCCCGCCAAATGACATATCCAAATCTAATAATCAGAACCTGGTTAAAAATCCGAACTTAAACCAATAAAACTGGAAATGTTTTTTAAATCAGCATTGCATACATACATCACTGAAGCTTAAATTCTATGCTTATGCTTAGTTTAGTAAATATTACGCATGTGTGAAATAAATTAATACCGGGCGTTGGCGATTCAATGAAAAATTTTATTGAAAATTTAATCTGACTATCTGTCTATATCGGCCAAATTTGTTGGGCCGAATTTGGCAGGTAACACTGCAAGTATAAAATTCCAGAGGGCAATAATTTTATTTTGAATTAAGATCGAGTTACGGTTTTGTGCTTGAAACTTCCTCTCATTGCCCTTTATCACTGTGTCAAGTTTCATTAAAGTCCCATGAGTGTTTTTTGAATAATTCTCCGGACAAGAATTGTTAAGTATAAAAGAACAAAGGGCAATAACTCTAATTTGAATGAAGAAAGAGTTATGGTTCTTGCACTCTGAACTTCCTATTATTGCCCTCTATCATTGTGCGACGATTCATTGCAGTCCCATATGTAAGATTACAAAGGGCAATAACTCTTAATTTGAATGAAAAAAGAGTTATGGTTCTTGTGCTCTGCACTTCTTCGTACTGTCTTTAATCAGTGGGACAGTCCCATTAGTGTTTTTTGAGTTATGCTCCAGACAAGAACTGTAAGTATAAAATTACAAAGGGCAATAACTCTAATTTGAATGAAGGCAGAGTTACGGTTCTTGCACTCTGAACTTCCTATTATTGCCCACTATCATTGTGCGATGATTCATTGCAGTCCCATATGTAAGATTACAAAGGGCAATAACTCTTAATTTGAATAAAGACAGTGTTATGGTTCTTGCACTGTGCACTTCCTTTCATTGCCCTCTATCATTGTTTGAAGTTTCATTGCAATCCCATCAGTAGTTTTGAAGTTATGCTCCGGACAATATTCTAAGTATAAAATTACAAAGGGCAATAACTCTAAATTGAATGAAGACAGTGTTATGGTTATTGCACTGTGCACTTCCTTTTATTGCCCTCTATCATTGTTTGAAGTTTCATTGCAGTCCCATCAGTAGTTTTGAAGTTATGCTTCAGACAAGAATTCCAAGTATAAAATTACAACGGGCAATAGCTCTAATTTAAATGATTACACCTGTTACGGTTCTTGCACTCTGTACTCCCTCTCATTACATTGCCCTCTATCATTGTGTGAAGTTTCATTGCAGTCTCAACAGTTTTGAAGTTATGCTCCGGACAAAAGTGGAACAGACGGACGAAGAAAGCGGCGGCTATATGCTACCCCAAAATTTTTGGGGAGCATAAAAAGAAATGTGTACCATAATACTGTGGTGTCTGCTGTGACATCTTCAACCAGACTGATAAGACAGACCCATCTGCCATACTGTGTACTTCAGCATCAACCAGTCAAAGTCATCACAAACATGTCTGGGAGCTAAACATGTAAAAAAAAATTATATTATTATGATGCAATGGATAAATAAAAGGAAAAAAAAGGAAAATAGAACCTTATTGTTTGATTCTAATCATGTGTATTATTAATTATTCTAACACGACCTGCGCTGTCTTTCAAATGCACAAAGAAGAGAGACAACTGTATGTTATTCTACGATAAAACACAGCTGTTCCATTAATTCCCCGCATATATTTCATCCGTTGGAAGCGCCACGTTACATGACGTCACTTGGTAAATACATCACAAAGACAAACTCGACAGTAATTTTAATGAAATGTCAATTACCACAAACTTGCCTTGCTCCCAAACCTTGCACACCCCGATATAAACCCATCATATTCATCAGTACACATAATATTAATAAGCATCTTGAACAAGCTGAGAACTCTTGACGTCATACAGTGCAAGTCTGTGGGAAAGTGACAAATGCAAAAGTTGAATGTAAAAATTCTTAAGTTATCTGCCCTTATCTCCTCATTTGCTTCACATTGTGATGTACCACCCAAGATACAACTTTAAGCAAAGTTTGAAAGTTCTAGTGCGAACGGTTTTGAGAAAATGACCTAAACGCAATAGTTTAATGTTGCCGCCGCCGCTGGAAAAGGCGAGACAAAAATTGTTTATCAAAACTCTATCCAGATATTCAGGTCATATAACAATGTGCAGATTAAAGTATAGCTTTATTCACGGGTTCTTAAAAAAATATCCATGATTGAATAGAAACAGCAGAGTTATGTCCCTTGAATTATTTAAGACTTGCATATTTTGAAAATACAAACTCTATAGACACAATATAAATGAGTTAACCGAAAACGAGAGCCTTGAATTACGAGTTACCATATTCAAACAAGGGTATTTAAGCTATACCTTTTGTTGAAGCTATCCAAACATCTCACCTTGTAAGCTACAAAACATGAGTTCAGCACCACTGCTCATGTTTTGACAGATGTAAGCAATCATCCAAAGCGTACACTGTCACATATTTACAGTTTAAAACTATAAACTATATACTGTACAATGTATATCTTTCTAGGGTGTCTGCAGTCACTAAAGCCTTCCAGAAGTGATGGTGAGAAAGAAGAATGAGTTGACAGCTAATGCCATGCTGCTGTTGGCGGGATAGCAACTTTAACATATACCAGAAATGATGGTGAGAAAGAAGTATGAGTCGGCAGCTAATGCCAGTCCCTGGTTTTTGCTATATTGTGGCAACTTACCTCGAATGTTTAAAGCAGTAGACAGAGCTATAAAAGCCACCATCCTCTGCTACGATGTAGGCAGCAGCCTGTGTGGATCAACGTTGCTGGTTCAAACACTCAACATTCTTCGGTTCTCACAAAACAACTACTCTTTCTGTACCACTCTCAAAACCATGGCACTGGTGCCTGGTGGTGGGAACTCCTGACAAGAGTTTGTATTTGAAGTTAATTTAACAAACTGTACATTTTAACAAGGTAATTAGCGTTCAGAAGGACACCAGACAATAGACTTTAAAACTCACAGCATCCAGCAAGTTTTTCTACACATTTTCACGGATTCTCAATATCATGCTTGAATTCAGAATTAGCAGTCAAAAATATGAAGGTTCTAAACCCAAATGTTCGTTGTCACTCCAGAGAGTAGCATATCCACACTGGTAAACTGGCGACCGAAAGATCAGCTGGCTACCGAAAGATCAGCTCAAAGCAAAAAGGTACCCATCAACACTGGGGTAAGTATTTCTACTCGTTGGATACGTTATTCTCAAGATATTTACAAAAGAAATGGTTCTCCGTGTTGCTGAATGAACGATACACGAATGTGTGTAAATGTCTTTGCATTATGTCAAATATTTTGTCAGATATGGCGAGTTAAACGTGAATGTTTCCCAAAAAGATGTCAATTCTGAAGTTTATACCCTAAATACTCATAAAAATATTCAATTGAATCACAACCATTTTCAACAAGGACCAACATTATGTCATGATGATCATTTTAGAAAAAGTCCCATATCAATATCACTTACAGTTTTCAAGAAGTAGCTTTGGCGGCCATCTTGGATTTCACATCAACATGAATTTTTGCTAGGATCACTAGACATCATGGGCAACATTCCTGTTAAGTTTCATGAAAATCCATTATGTAGTTTCCGAGTAGTCACTACAAAAAAATGGACGGACGACGGAATCTGAACCACGGCATAAGCTGCTCATAAAAACACATCAAAAAATCTTATGCTTTTAATTGGCAATATGCATTATTATATTACCTGAACACCTGGACAGTGTTTTGATAAACATATTCTTAAGTGTAATTTTTCCGTTATTTGGCAGGTTAGTTTTTTTAAGTCTACACTTACATCTCTTTTGATGGTCTTTCTTGTGGTGTTGTCGGTAGCGATGTGAGACACAAAATGTGGATGGTTGCCGATCATGGAGCACACCTTATCCAGGAATGTCAGATCCGTCGTGTCTCCTGGTTGTAAACATTCTTCATCCTGCATGAAAGAAACCAAATTGCTGAATTTCAGAACTAAGCTGTTATACTAGATGTAACCCATGTGTTTATAATACAATGCAAATGTGAATACTTAGGCAAAAAAAAAAATAGGCGTGTTTCCTATTGCATGCTCTAAAAAAATATGGTAGGTCGGTAGGCTTTTTTTTATATTTTTTTTGGAGCAAGATATTGTGATCTCAACCCCATACAAGTTGATGATACAACTGAAAGTTTCTCTGTGATGTCAGTTTACCTCAATATATTGTGATAAATCATTGTTCAGAACAATTTTTTTTCATAAAAAGTTTTAGGGTCGGCCCCTTAAAAATAGGGTCGGTCGGGCCACCAGAAACACAGGTCTGTTTTTTTGGCCTTACCAATGCACAATTAAAACACTCCCAGTAAAAATGTGTTAATCATTTTAGAATTGAAAATTCATAATTCCATAATATGAGGAAGATAACATAACACTTGTGTCATCTGCCATGAGATTATTTCAGATTATTTTGAAACTAGTCAATCTTCCATGAGGCCCTCAAAAAGACATTTATATTGTTTAAAAAGACTGTTTTGCCGAAAAGTATGTGAAGTACATTAGTCTGCTCCAGTGTAAACATCGTGTTGGCATTATTTGATTTTAAGGAGCTTTTAACCGATCAAAAAAATATCTCTGTCCATGAACTATTTCATGTTGAAATTAAAGCAGGAATCTGATGCAACTGCAAAAACTGAAACTAAACTGAAATGTTTCCTCAATTATTATTAGAAAATGGGAAGTTTCAAAAGGGCCACAGAAATGCAAAGTTTAATTGAATTGGAGGGAGATATTTTCAGTATCTCAAAAACACTGGTTATTAAACTATATATTACATAATTTAAAATGATGTTTTATTAATATTTCTAATGATTCACGCCTTTTTACACCAGTTTGCACGAGAAAGCCAAGACGACGTTACGTCATCCAAACAAAACAAGTGGAACCGGAACTCTTCGTTAATATCCGTAATTGTTATTTCCTAGTGGCGGAATCTGACGACGACGTCCTTAAAACAATCGGAATATCATTTGGCATTCCCGCCACTGACGGAAAAGGCCGAGCAATGTTCCGTACTGGGAAAAATATCTCCCACTGGGAGATATTTCGCAGTAGAGCAAACGAGTAGATATAGCTTTTCTATTCCCAGTATTTCCTATACAAATCACAGACAAATATGTATTATATAAGGTTATCATGTTGTGTAGTTTGAAGTTTGGGAACAACAAATCCAAAACTGTGTGAGGAATGCAAGTTATAAAAATCTATTTATTTATGGAGTAGTAACTACACCGGTTCCCACTGAACTATAGAACAGAACAGATTACTATTATTGGAGTAGGATATACACTGGTTCCCACTGAAACACAGAACAGAACATGTCACTGTTGTTGTTTTTTATAAATTAAGTACTCTACCTGAATCCCCTTTTGTTTGCAACTTGTGGATTCTGGTTCTTACAGTTTGGCAAAAAGCTGAATACCCTCTTGTTTGCAACTCATGCACGATGAATGTTACACTCTTAAAAACAAAAAGGTTGACATAATGTTATTATACCTGAATCCCCTCTCGTTCATATTCTTCTTGTTCCAACTTGAGCGTCAACTCTATAAATAGCTGCTGCAGCTTCTCGTTACAATAGTTGATACAGAACTGCTCAAAACTGAAATGACAAAGGGACATAATTCAGGTCAACATGATAAGGGCCATAACTCAGTTAAACATGACAAGAGCCATAACTCAGTAAAACATGACAAGGACCATAACTCAGTTAACTCAGTTAAACTTGACAAGGGTCACAACTCGGTAACACATTACAACAGCCATAACACAGTTAACATGACAAAGGCCATAACTCAGTAAAACATCTCAAGGGCCATAACTCAGTAAATCTTGACAAGGGCCATAACTCAGATGACAAGGTACAAAAATCAATAAAACATGACAAGTACCATCAGACAGTTAAACATGACTAAGGTGTAACTCTGTAAAACATGACAATGACGGCAACTCAGTAAAACATGACAAGGGCGGCAACTCAGTAAAACATGACAAGGGCAGCAACTCAGTAAAACATGACAAGGGCAGCAACTCAGTAAAACATGACAAGGGCAGCAACTCAGTAAAACATGACAATGGCGGCAACTCAGTAAAACATGACAAGGGCGGCAACTCAGTAAAACATGACAAGGGCAGCAACTCAGTAAAACATGACAATGGCGGTAACTCAGTAAAACATGACAAGGGCGGCAACTCAGTAAAACATGACAAGGGCAGCAACTCAGTAAAACATGACAATGGCGGCAACTCAGTAAAACATGACAAGGGCAGCAACTCAGTAAAACATGACAAGGGCAGCAACTCAGTAAAACATGACAAGGGCAGCAACTCAGTAAAACACGACAAGGGTGGCAACTCAGTAAAACATGACAAGGGTGGCAACTCAGTAAAACATGACAAGGGCAGCAACTCAGTAAAACATGACAAGGGTGGCAACTCAGTAAAACATGACAAGGGTGGCAACTCAGTAAAACATGACAAGGGTGACTACTCAGTAAAACATGACATAACCGAGTCAAACATGATAAGGGACATATCTCAAGGGACATAACTTGTACAAAAGAGTCAGAACCTGACATAATGTGTTAGCTAAGGAGAAGAAAAGGGGCAGGGTCGAAGTTATTCAAATAGTATTTATCAGGGGTAAAAAACAACTTACAAGTTCAGTTGGAATATTTCAAATCCGTAAATATCCAGCAGTCCCATCAATGAACTTCTCTGTTTGCCCTGTAACAGAAAGAAAATACTAAACGTTTTTGCCTACATTGTGTTTGATTCACCATCTCAGAGCTGTTGTGAGAGGTCTCCCAGATGGGATTCCCAAAAAAACACATTCAAATGCTGTCATCCAGGCCATTAAGAAAGTGATTTTTATAAGCAACGTAGCTTGTAAACAATGAAAAACAAATGGTTTATATAGGTAAATCTGAATGATTGACCAATCAGATGTGTCAGTTTCAAGAAGTGGTAAGTGCAGTAAGTTGTGAACATCTATTTTCAGTTTCTAGCTAGCAAAAAAGAAAAGAAAAGACAACTATAGACAATCATGATAAGAAGCAAGGGCAGCAATTTTGTATACAGTGTACCGTACAAAGAGACAATAAAAACAAAGCTGAGGCTGTTCAGGTACATATATTGTATTAGAAGTTAATTTTCGAAGAACCTGAAATTTTTCATATCAATAATTTTTTCCTTTTTTTAATGCAAACTTCTGTATGTGAAATAAACACTTTCATCTAGAAGACAGCATGCAACATAAAATGTTTACCTTCGTGGACAATGAAGAATTAATCTTGGGTACGATCCAGGAAAACAGCCTGTCGTATATTCCCTTGGCCAAGGCATCACATGCATACAGCGCCTGGTCTACATTCAGGGGTGATTTCAACTGAAATAATGTGTTTTTAATTTGTAAACACTTTACAGTCAAACCTGCTCAAATGACTACCTCTATTAAGGGACCACCTGCTTTAAGAGACCACCTGCTTTAAGAAACCACAGTTTCAGTTCCCAATTGTATTATTTTAAATTAAAATGCACGAGCATTAAGGTTGTTAAGACTGCTAAATATAGCCTGAGGTATCCCCGCCTTTTGTGGTGTACGATTCAGTGCAGAAATGAAAGTTCACTGAGGTCAGCACATATTATTTTGAAATGTGCAAAATGCATTTTCAGGAAGGATAAACCAGGTGTACAATAATCCCCATCAGTAAGGATCATTGAACTGAGTAAAAATATATTTAAGATCCAATAAAAATGCATGTCAATATTCAGTGTGGATTCTGTACTGTTTGTAAACTGAGACTCGTGTACAAAGTTTAAGCAGGAAAATGTATGCTTTTCGTACTTTCAAAGGCTTTGTGATGGAAATATCTATGAAATAAGGTAATTTAATTACAATCTGGTGTCTAGTTTGTTAGATATTAACTGACAGGTCACACAGGTAGCCTATTCATAATCTTCCATTGCAGAAATGTTGAGATTTTATTTTATTTTCAGTAGGTGATAAAAATTGTGTTAACTCGGTTTATATCCTTAGGTTCTGAAGTAAAATAAAAATCTTTAGCTGAGTAAAAAGACAATAATTTTTAAGATTTTGATTTTGAAAGATACATATACTGAATCAATTTGCCTGAATGTGCATGAAATATGCAGGGTTTTAAAAGAATCACACTGGAGATACCTTAATTTTAACAGTAAATGTATTGGTATGTCTTATTTCCGGTCACTGATTGGTCAGTTTTATTTGATGATGCTCCATCAAAATTATGAAAGGGATAGTATTTAGTTTCCTCCAACCTTAAGAGACCACCTGTGTTAAGAGACCACCTGTGTTAAGAGACCACCTGTATTAAGAGACCACCTGTATTAAGAGACCATCTGTGTTAAGAGACCACCTGTGTTAAGAGACCACATGTATTAAGAGACCGCCTGTATTAAGAGACCACCTGTGTTAAGAGACCCCCTGTGTAAAGAGATCACCTGTTAGAGACCACATGTATAAAGAGACCCCCTGTGTTAAGAGACCACCTGTATTAAGAGATCACCTGTTAGAGACCACATGTATAAAGAGACCCCCTGTGTTAAGAGACCACTGTGTTAAGAGATCACCTGTTAGAGACCACATGTATAAAGAGACCCCCTGTGTTAAGAGACCCCCTGTGTTAAGAGACCCTGTGTTAAGAGACCCCCTGTGTTAAGAGACCCCCTGTGTTAAGAGATCACCTGTTAGAGACCACATGTATAAAGAGACCCCCTGTGTTAAGAGACCACCTGTATTAAGAGATCACCTGTTAGAGACCACATGTATAAAGAGACCACCTGTGTTAAGAGACCACCTGTATTAAGAGACCACATGTGTTAAGAGACCACCTGTGTTAAGAGACCACCTGTGATAAGAGACCAAATGTGTTAAGAGACAACCTGTATAAGAGATCACCTGTGTTAAGAGACCACCTGTATTAAGAGACCACCTGTGTTAAGAGACCACATGTGTAAGAGATCACCTGTATTAAGAGACCACATGTGTTAAGAGACCACATGTGTTAAGAGACCACATGTATTAAGAGACCACCTGTGAAAAAAGACCACATGTGTTAAGAGACCATCTGTATTAAGAGACCACCTGTCTTAAGAGACCACCTGTGATAAAAGACCACATGTGTTAAGAGACCACCTGTGTTAAGAGACCACATGCATTGAGACCACCTGTATTAAGAGACCACCTGTGTTAAGAGACCACATGTGTAAGAGACCACCTGTATTAAGAGACCATTTGTGTTAAGAGACCACCTGTATTAAGATACCACATGTATTAAGAGACCACCTGTGTTAAGAGACCACATGTATTAAGAGACCGCATTATTAAGAGACCTCATGTATTAAGAGTCCACATGTGTTAAGAGACCTCATCTATTAAGATAACACCTGTGTTAAGAGACCACCTGTGTTAAGAGACCACATGTGTTAAGAGACCACCTGTATTAAGAGACCACCTGTGTTGAGACCACATGTGTTAAGAGACCACCTGTATTAAGAGACCACCTGTATTAAGAGACCACCTGTATTAAGAGACTACCTGGATTAAGACCATCCATGTTAAGAGACCACATGTTTTAGAGACCTCATCTATTAAGAGACCACCTGTGTTAAGAGACCACCTGTGTTAATAAACCACCTGTGTTAAGAGACCACATGTGTTAAGAGACAACATGTATTAAGAGACCACATGTATTAAAAGACCACCTGTGTTAATAGACCACATGTATTAAAAGACCACCTGTGTTAAGAGACCATATGTATTAAGAGACCACCTGTGTTAAGAGACCCCCTGTGTTAAGAGATCACCTGTGTTAAGAGATCAATTTTGCTATTCCCTTTAGTGGTCTATTAATATAGGTTTGCCTGTTTATTCAAGGTGAGTATTCACCAAAAATTATAATTACAAATACCAGAATGTAATTTTATTAAAGGACGTTAATGCTATGAAATCACATTTAATTAAAAACACAGGAAAATAATAAAGTTCTTCAAATTCAACCAGGACATTAGTTCAAAATGTGACCAAAAATTCCATGAAATTAAACAGGCAAAAAACAGAACATATCTTTTAATAGTAAAATCTACTCCATCAAAAAATACCAACATGGCACGACTGTGAAATCGCCCACCATGTTGGGGAAGATTTTGGGGAGACTTTGGGAGATTCCATCAGACTTTCAAAAAACATAACTTCGAGTTAATTTAATATTAATTTCTTATTTTTAACTTATGAGAAGCAGCAAGTGACGTCAAAAAAAAGTAACTGGTGGATCAACAATTGACGTTGTATGTTTATTTACAACATGATCATGATATCACGCAACATCGACTTTGTGTATGAAATAAATTCGGATAATCGCTAGTGGGTGCTTTAATCTGTCTAATCTGCCCAAACAATATCTGCAAGGTGAATATTAGACCAAAATAATAACGGATTATGGAAACGTCCCTACGCAAAAGAACTAAATAAAATAGGTGGAAGTGCGTTTTTCGAATGCAATCTTAATAGTAAAGACGTAAATACCATTGGCATAAAAAATGTGTTTTTGAAAGAAATTATTGAAAGTTGGTCAAAAGTAAATTTTACGAAGGATATAGAATATATTTCCAAACAGATTATCTGGAACAACTCTTCATTAAAACACAAGAAAAAAGTAATCTATATTAAAGAATGGGATAATTTAGGATTGAAATATATTGAACAACTATACGATTATCGAGTCAAGAGATTTTTTACATTTACAGAGTTTAAACAAATATTCGGAGTCAGAAATAGTGCCTTTCTACAATACCATACGTTAATTAACAGCATTCCAAACGAATGGAAAACGTTACTCCAAGAAGAACAAATAAATGTAACAAATAGCAAAAATGTTCTGATAAAGAGTTTTCTAAAGAGTAAAATGCCAAATAAACTCCTAACTAAATTACTGATAGAAAAAGAGACACATAACAAAACTGTGAAACCACAAGTAAAGTGGGAAGGTATTCTCGGAGATCTAGATTGGAAAAACATTTATTTTTCATCATTCAAAAGTACAATTGACACAAAACTACGTACATTCCAATATAAATATATCATGAGAATCATACCATGTAATAAGTTACTGTATAAATGTAAACTAGTTAGTTCTAGTTTATGTGATTTTTGTGAAATGCATGTAGAATCTCTCATACACTTATTTTGGGAATGTCCAATTATTCAACAATTTTGGACGAGTTTACAAATATTTCTCCATGGTAAAAGTTTGGATGTAAATTTTGATCTAAAAACAATATCATTTTGTATAAGTAAAAACACAAATAATAGCAGTATTGTCAACTTTATTATACTTATAGCAAAATATTTTATTTTTATAAACAAATGCAGGAAAGTCACCCCGGAGTTTAATTGTTTTATACAATATTTAAAAAAAAGAAAGGACATAGAACAGAACATTGCAGTATTTAAAGATAAAATTGAACAACACAACAAGAAATGGGAAAAGTTTAACGCATAAGGGAAACTAGATGGTGACCGAGATATACAATAAAATAATCAACGTATATAATTAAAACTGTATACAACAATACAACGACATCATTGACTCTAACACTCCAATACTCCTGTTCCTACTATCTGTCAAATCTTTCTATGTCTGCTAATTCTAATTTCTTCTAAAAGTTTCTTTTAGGACATACATGTATTATAAGATGTTGCATCAATGTAACACATTGCTATACAACTGTACGTTAAAGTTCATATATGCTTGTAACATTTTGTAATATATTATGCATTGAGAGAAATAAAATATTAAAAACGAATATCTGCAAGTAAGACATATGCATGATATGGGACTAGAAGTTGCTGTGTAGTAACAACATACTGTGTATTAGTGCAGAAAGGAACCATCTCACTATATATTTTATAAGCACTGGTTCCCTTCTTACTCTAAAGGGATGATAATATGTACCTCAGGTATAATTTTCAGTCAAAATACAATTTATGTCAAATACCCTTTTTATATCAAATACCTTTCATACCAACAGACGTAATAAACAGAGATTCGAAACTCATGCTTCAGATTTAAAATACTTGAAATTTCACATATGCACTTTTTTATTTCTAACCTAGCTTATAAAAATTGTCATTTCTTAAAGGGACACACAAACGGCAATCTTCAAGTCTTATGGAACATTAAAATTAGCATCTCGATTTATTAATCCAGTATTATTTTGACTTTAAACGGGACGCCATGAGTTTTTAAAAAAATCTTAATTGCTGTGTAAAATTCTGCAAAAGGACCTCAAATTGAAGACAATTATGTTTGGAATGCAGTGATACTTTTAAAATGGTTTTAAGTTTACTAGAATGTCAACAAACAGTATTTAAAATGTCAGACGATGGCTTGTTTAATGTTATGTTACTTCCTGTTGCTGTTGTAGTTTTGCTGAACAATTGACTGTATAGAATGACGTTTTTAACAGCAGGGTTATCTGCAACTGATCTCAAATTAAAGATTACATTACCAAGTGTGCAGTGAAATTATTACATTCTTTTTGTTTTAAATATAAGAAGAGAACATGAAGAACGAGATTTTGCAGTTAAACCTTGTCTCATACAAGACTATGTGAGATTTGAGTGAGTTTCCAATCTGTAATTCTTAGATCTTTGATGGTGTCTCTTAGGGGTGTCACGATATCAGAAACCAATATCGCGATATATTGCAATATTTATTAAATTTATCGCGATATATTGCCTTAATCTTCTGCATGCATTTGTAAGCTATATTTCTTCTTATATGTACATGACAAGTATAAAATAAAAACATAGTACAGTTAAAACATTTTATAATGCTTTAGGATGCACAGCTTTTGACTAGAACAAGAACATGAGAAACAAAACATAACTCATTTTGCATAGTACAGTAGACACACAGCTTTCGAATAGAACAAGAACATGAGAAACAAAACAAAACTCATTTTGCATCATAGTACAGTAGACACACACAGTCACATTAAGTAGTGTTCTTTTTAAGAAAGATTAGCTCGTCTATAAGTGATGCAGAGAGGGTAGCTCTCTGAGCGGTAACAATGTCACCGGCTGTCGAGAAAATCCTCTCAGATGGCACTGATGTTGCGGGGATACACAGTCGTCTTCTGACGAGATTTGCAAGAAGTTTCAAAATTACACGGGACAGATGGAAAGCGGTCCAGTAAATAGTTGATAATGTCCAAATAAAACAAATATACTCACCTAAGTTGCTTTAATATTTATGTTAACTCAATATTTCTTAGGTTCAATAAACCATTTGAAAGTACAAGTTTTAGATTTTTAATTGGTGTGCATTCAATAATCGTGTATCAATCATCCCGTGTTTTAGTCACGTGTTTGGGAATCCCCAGATTTAATTATCAATACTGCCGATCCCCCTCTAGGGCATGAATGAATTCATACGCGCACCTGCTTAGTTTTCCGAGTGTGCTATTTTGGGAGAGGAGAACACGACTTAGCAAACGTAAAAACTCTGAAATGAATTACTTGATCATATTATTTGTTGAAATATAAATATTAACTGACTATTGAAACTATCAATAGTTCTGCAGTACAGTACAGTATGCGGAATGCCAGTATGTATACATAAAATGGCTGGACGACGCAGCTTCGTGGAGTGGTACAAGTTTTTTTATTTCTCACTTTCAAATAAGCATGCAAAGATTAAAAGCCGCGGAAATACGATGGATATAAAAGAAAACACAACACACTTCATGAATATCGCGAAATACCGGTATGTACTTTTAATATCGCGATATTTTATTGCACGTGTGAATACCGCGATTTACCGGTATACCGGTATATCACGACACCCCTACCAGACACTAGAGGTGCACGGTATTACCGGTATATCAGTAAACACCGGTGTTTAGTTCGGGCGGTATGTAGCGCGGTACATTAGGGCCCTTACCGGTACTTCGGCTATTTCCTTGACTGAGAATTGTACAGACCTTACCGAAGAAAAATTATGTTTTGCTTCGCTAATTTCAGTTTGTTTACCTTTGCACTGCGAATATTTGCGTTTTTTTCAAATGTTCAAATTTGTCGAAAACATCTCCCTGCCATCAAAATAACAAAAGACAAAGCCGAAAATGTCTTACCCAATGCGCCTATGACAAAAATGAACTAGAAAGAACTTCTTAAGATAGACGGAAGCAGGAATTCAACGTGCTTAACCACAACAAGGGGAAAATTGAGATGTCCCGCATTGTTTACATATACCGTGAAATATTTTTTATAAAAATATTTTTGAAACATCAGGAAGCAGGAATTCAACGTGCTTAACCATGACAAGGGGAAAAGTGAGATTGTTTACATATACCGTGAAATATTTTTAAAAAATATTTTTGAAACTACAAAGAATAGGATCTTATCGTGCGTACCTACCAAAGATATGGCTATGGTAGTGGCACATACCATGTAAGAGCCATGATTCTCACGTCTAGGAAGGACCTATCAGTAAGAAGGAACACCAGTTTTAAAAATCAGGAAGTCCTTCAGGCTTCTTACTTAAACAAGTTAACTAGTGTCAAACCCAATTTATTATGTTTAGTGGGCCAGCATTTCCTCACGGCATTTTGCCCTTACCCCGGCAATGTATGAAACCATTTTTTCAACTACAGAGCTTACACGGCATACTGTGGTACGTACGGTATACCATGGTACGTACCGCGGTATTTGCTAAAATACCGTGGTATTCCGCGGTATTTTATTTTCCATGGCACCCAACTCTACCAGACACTATGTCAAATACCCTTAATAATGACAAATACCCTTTGTTTTTATTACTGTTACCTTTTCCAGCTTGGCCTCTATGGTTCTGTTCTGCAGTGCAGATAAGAGAGTCCCCTGTTTACAACCAAGCAACTGAAATAAAATATTAACAGCTCAGGATTTTATATTTACTTTATCCCCAATTCTAATACACCCGCACTATATAGCCTAGTTTAAAATATCTCGTTATATTGAACGATATATCACTGTAACGTTTGCAACGTTAGGAGAATAAGCATTGCGCAGTGTAACGTATGCAACGTTAGGACAGCAAGCAAAGCAATGCGAAAGATTTCAGATGTGTGCGTTATTTTCACATTTTAGGGGTATTAGAATAGAAATTGAACATCGTTTACGGTGAATTATCTATAATATATCACGGTTTGTCGTTCAATTGTAAACAATAATTTCTTCGGGCTCGTGAAATTATTGTTTACAATTGAACTCCAAACCGTGATATATTAAACGATAATTCACAGTAAACGATGTTCTATTTCTTAAATAAATAGAGGATATATGTTGTTTTGGAGTGAATGACTGATTTTATTTCATGGAGATTTGAGAAAACTTTATACTTTCACGAATGCTAAATACTGAAATTTGATCACTCCATGATGAAATAACAATGTTCTTTTTATTGTATGCCCTCATCTTCGTCAATGGTTCCCTGTTTCTGGTCAACACTTACCTCCGATACCGTGGCAACCTCCTCAGGGTTGGTAACTACTGCAGCGTCTTCGTTCTCGCCACTTTCAAACTTCACATTTCCCAGGTGTAGGACTGAGGCAACAATGGCAAACAGGGCCTGAAATGAGGAAAGGGAAAAAATATACAACTACCGTATAATCAAAGTTTGAAGTCTCTGGTGCATACAGTTCCCGAGACCGTTACTTTTACGCAAAACATGAATATTGACATGTTTGCCACACCTGTCAGTGTCGCCAAAACAGTAAAACACCTGAGATTTTATTTTTCTAAAAAAAAAGGTGAGATATTTTAACATTAATTTGCTGCAGGAACAATAACTTCAAAAACGTAATTTAAAAAAGCTTAGACCTTTTTTCTTCTGTACTTTAACCCTTTAACACATTGTTATTGTATTTAATGCATGCTGTAGTTGATTTAAAATAAAATAGGTTTGAACAGAAAACTGTATTATTTAACCTCCATTAGTGATGAAGTTTTACCTATGATTCATCCTCAATATTCCCCACCATGGCTTTATGAGGATATTTTTTTTTTAGATAAGGAAGCACATTATTATGTAGTTTACTTTTTTTCCGTTCTACTTTTCTCAAATTTTGAAATAATTGTATATATTTTTTTTTAACAATTATATAAATAGATTCCTGTATTCAGAGGATAGATATGGATACATGGGACCACCCGGTTTGCGTCTCCATCTGACAGACACGTGTCTTCCCCAAAGACCACACCTGACAAAGACCACACCTGACAAACAACAAAGACCACACCTGACAAACAACAAAGACCACACCTGACAAACAAGAGGCCCAAGAGGGCTTGTGGACGCTCTACTCGCTAAAGATAAAGTTTATGTATAAGGGGCCATAACTCTGCCAAAATTCATTCAACCAGCACATAGCAATGACAGGTGCAACTAGGCTTGGTACTGATCATCCCCTCCAAGATTCGTTGAAATCCTGCAAGGAGTTCAGAAGACTAATCTGGACAAACTTTGTCTACTAAAACCTTTACATAACTTTGCCAAAAATCATTCAACTGGAATATGGCGATGACATACACACCTAAGCTTGATACTGATCATCCTTGTCAAGTTTCGTTGAAATCCAGCCAGGGGTTCAGGGGAACTAGCCCAGAAAATGTTTGTGTATCAAAAACCTTTAAAGGGCCACAACTCCGCTAAACATCTGTAAACTGGAACGAGACAATGATATGCACAACAAGGCTTGGTGCTGATCATCCCTGTAAAGTTTTGTTGAAATTTGGTGAGGGGTTCAAGAGAACTAGTCCAGACAAAGTTTGTGTATTAAAACCTTTAAAGGGCAATAACTCTGCCAAAATCATTCAACCGGAACACGGTGACGATATGTACAAGCTTGGTACTGATCATCCCTGAACAGTTTCACTGAAATCCGGCCAAATGAAGCCCCTTTCGTCTTAACAAGGCCAAAATATAGCATACTGCATAAAGTCAAGGGCCATATAACTCCGGTGTAAATGGTGCAATCTGGCTGGTTTTCAAATTTGTCGGAGCTTTCATTGATATTAACAATCTGTTAAAGTTTGGTAAATATCGGATGAAAAATGAAGGCGCTATTGTCTTAACAAGGTAAAAGTTAATAGACAGACGACGGATGGACGGACGACGGATAACACACCATCGCATAAGCTCTGCAGGCCCTTGGGCAGTAGAGCTAAAAACAGTGGTGCCGGAGAGGCTTGAACCCATGTTCTCCGGTTTCAAGTTCACAATGCTATCCACCGGACCACGTCCCATGCTATCCACCAGACCATGTCCTGTGCTATCCATCGGACCACGTCACATGTTATCCACCGGACCACGTCCCGTGCTATCCACTGGACCACATCCCATGCTATCCACCGGACCATGTCACATGCTATCCACCAGACCACGTCCCATGCTATCCACTGGACCATGCCAACCCCATCAACAAATGACAAGAATATACCTTCTGCTCCTGCTGTGTAAAGTCGAGGACGTCCAGACTGTGTTGTACGGCCTTCCAGTTCACCTGATCATCCATCGTCTGTAATGTGCTGCTTTCTCCCTAAATAAATGCACAAGTAAGTATGTGTCAAGTTTAAAGGGACTGGGGGCAATCTGGATGAATTATGGGTTTGCATCAAAATACGAATCATATTCAATGAACTAGGTCACTTGATCCTTCTTTTTTAATTATACTTAACCCTTTTGCCGCCAAATTTTAAATGTCGTCTGCTAAAATTTAAATTCAAACCTTCCAGTGATATTTTGTATATAAAGTGTTATGAAAAACATTTTTTCCGAGTGGGTACAGTGTAAACCCTGATCAGTATGCACGTTATGGACAGGTTGATCTGGGTTTACATTGGTCTCAACAATCAATGTCTTCGACTGTGGCAGCGAAAGGGTTAATGAAATATTATGGTCTAGAAAACACGATGATTCTGCTACTTTATTGTTAAATAAATCATTAATATTAATTCTTACGCTTATTTACAGCCCTTATACATTTATGTTTTATGATTAATGCACACTTTAATGAATTTAAAAGTAAAACTGTTAGCAATATAAACCTCATATGAATTAAAATTTATGAATAATCAACAAGAGCACCACCAAGCATATACGCCCGTCGTTTCATTGTTGTGGACATAATACTTGAAAGTTATTAGCCACAATCACTTCTTAAAGGCACGGTTAAGATCCAGGTTAAACCTTTTTCAGAGGGAAATAATTAAAAAAATATGAACCAGAGAGTTATGGGCCTTTATCTGTGTATTCATTGGATCACGCTGAAGATACTTATACTTTGGAAGTTATTATCCACAATCAGTTGTCAGGTAAAAGTTAATTGATGGACGGACAGACAACGTCACAACATAATATGTCCCTACGGGCATATAAAAACCTGCAGAGGCATTGATATTTCCAGACCAAGCGTTTTCATAAACAATAAAGAAGTCGCTAATGCGGCTCATTTCATATGCAACTAAAGTACATTATGATGGTCTTCATTTGTCAATTTCCACCAATTAATCTTTCAGATTGGCACGATTCCCTTTAAATCTAGCCCAAAATAATGGTCGCTTTTGAATTTCTAATAGCAATCTCAAATAGCAAAGGCAGCAGTAGAAAAGTTGCACAGGTTATATTTGAGAATTGTGGCTATAAAGTAAAATACTCTGAAAGCCATTGGTAAGGCGTGGCCTCGTAAGAGGTGTTGCGCAATACATTGCCTTTTTAACACGTGTCCAGCCATACTGTGAAAGGTGATCTCAAAGGGTACAAAGCTACACAAATACCAGTATCAGGTGCGAAAACGCAGCTGCGTACACATGGTTTTAAAAAAAAAACGCAGATCAAATTTAGCTCAATTAATGTGAATGTGAGTAGAGCAATCAAAGTAATTGCATTTTTCTTCTCGAATGCAAAATGATGGTCTTTTTATGCAAAACTCTTCCTTTCCAGATGTATTTCCAATCTGAATCAATGTAAAGAAATTAATCTTTAAACTTCCAGTGAATTAATTGACTGTCACCATGTGTATTATCGGTAGAATCGACCTTTAACAGGATGTCTGCCTGTCAGCAGTGAGTGTCTCGCATATATTGCTGTCAAGAAGTTAAAATGTCTAAGTCGAACAAAGGGCCGTAATTTTGCTAAAGTGCAATACAGCGTTATGGAAGACATATGCAAAGTTTGAAACCATTTGAATAAGCAATGCTGAAGATGTTAGAACGTAAAAAACGTTAACGCAAAACTTAAACTTAAATAAATATTTAAGTCAAAAAGTCTCAGGGTCATGGTTTTGTTAAAATGCAATAAAGAGTTATGGAACCTGAGTGTCTGGGCTAGTGCACTTAATAATACTAAAGACATATACAAAGTTTGAAATAAATTTGAATAAGCAATGTTGAAGTGTAAATTAGAATGTGAAAATCTTTAATGTAAATGATGTGAAAATCTTTCATGTAAATGAATTTCTATGTCAAACAAGAGGGCCAAGATGGCCCTTAATCGATCACCTGAGTACTGGCACATTATCAAACTTCTTCAAAATCTTATGGTCATATAAAATCTGTGCAAGTTTGGTTAAGATTGTTCAAGAAATGTGAGCTCTGTTGTGTATAACAACATTGATAGTGTATAACAACATTGATATAAAGACACTGACAAAGTTTGGTAAATATCAAATACAAAATGAAGGTGCTAGAGTGTAACACCTTGGGCAGGGCCAATGTGACCCCAGGGCTACATGTAATATATGAGAGCTTTTTAATTTCAGGTTTCAGAGAAGATTTTTTTCCCTATACAAGTCTATGTAAAACATGACCCCTGGGGCGGGGACAAATGTGACCCCACGGTCACCATTTGAACAAACTTGTTAAAGGACCATAAGAGTATAGTAAATGCAAAATATTAAACCTGTGGCTCTTGCAGTTCCAGAGAAGAAGACTTTAATTTGAACAAAGTTGGTAGAGGACCATAATCTTATAGTAAATGCAAAATATTAAACCTCTGGCTCTTGCAGTTTCAGAGAACATATTTTTTTCCCCTGTATATATATGTCTATGTAAAACTGTGACCCCGGGGCGTGGCCAAATTTGACACCAGGGTCATCATTTGAACAGGCTTGGTAGATGACCATAAGCTTATTGTAAATGCAAAATATTAAACCTCTGGCTCTTGTAGTTCCAGAGAAGAACTTTTTTTCTCAGTTTTTCCGTATACAAGCCTATGTAAAACAGTGACCCCTGGGGCGGGGCCAAATGTGACCCCTAGGTCACCATTTGAACAAACTTGGTAGAGGACCATAAGTGTATAGCAAATGCAAAATATTAAACCTCTGGCTCTTGCAGTTTCAGAGAAGAAGATTTTTTAAGTTTTTCTCTGTAGATGTCTATGTAATACAGTGACCCTTGGGGTGGGTCAAATGTGACCCAAGCACCATAAGCTTATAGTAAATGCAAACTATCAAACCTCTGGCTCTTGTAGTTTCCGAGAAGAAGATTTTTAAATTATTTTTCCTATTTAAGTCTTTGTAAAACTGTTACTCCGGGGCAGGGACAAATTTGACCCAAGGGTCACCATTTGAACAAAATTAGTAGAGGACAATAAGCTGATGGTACATGTAATACATGAGAGCTCTGTGCCTTGTGGTTTCAGAAAATCTCAATATACAAACTTTGGACCCCCGGGGCACGGCCATTTTTGACCCCGGAGACTTCATTTGAATAAACTTGATAGTCTAGGCACTGACGATCATTTTAAAAGAAAAACTGTTGAAATCTGTCCAGCAGTTCTGGAGAAGAAGATTTTTTAAGGTTTCGATCATATATGGTAATGTTGGCCATCTTGGATATCGAACTGACCTAATTTTAATAAATCTTAAAAGCATTCATCTAAGGATCATTCATGTGAAGTTTGGTCAAAATTAGCCAAGCGGTTTCTGAGGAGAAGTCGTTTGAAGAAAAGTTAACGACGACGACGACGACGACGGACGACGGACGAAGAGTGATCCCAATAGAGGGTATAAATACAATACACAAAGGCCATAGGACAAAATATTGCCATACCGTTTAAAAATAAAATTGAACAATACAAAATGGAAAAGTATGACCACATAAGGAAAACTGGATGGTGACTGAGATATAAAACATAAATAACCACCGAATACCAGTATATCACACACTGTGACATAACAACATCAATGACCTAACCTCATCATTGCAGCAACGATCATTGTGTCCCGCCACCACCCAAATAGCACCTGAAACAATACGGGGATTACCATAAAGACCTTTAATGAACATGGCAAAAATGTCACAATGAACATGAATTTGAGAATATTCTACCCGTCTGCCTGGATAAGCAGTGGCTCTATTCTTGCCTGTGAACAACATGGGGCTTGAGAGAAATAAAATATTAAATTTATGGAACAACTCGGCACAGCCACCCCTGCTCTCTATTACAAATACATGTTTTTGTTAATTTTACAAATCCTCATTTGTTACATTTTAAAGTTGTCCAGTGAAATAAACTACCAGCAAATATAGTTTTGGTGCCAACCCTGAATCAGTTAAAGGTGGCAGTGATTTCTGTCCATCATGTTATGCCACAGATGACCACTGTTTTTATTCTGTCTTTACTACCCACACCTCTATAAAGTAACACTATCCACTTTTTATCTATCTCACTTTCAAAATGTCCCATCTATCACACTTGTACTTTTATTCTGACTATCTTCCAAAGATGCGCACCTTCACAGACTGTCCTCGTTAGAGGGTGCTGAAGTCTATGACGAAAAATTTAAGTTTTTAAACACTATTTCGCCTTACAAAAGTAAACACTTACATCTGGGGCATTCAAAGTTTTTAAACAACACTATTTCACTTTACATAAACAAGAGGCCCAAGAGGGCCTGTGGATGCTCTACTTGCTAAATTCATGTGTATAAGGGGCCATAGCTCTGTCAAAAATCATTCAACCGGAGCATGGCCATGACATGCGCAACAAGGCTTGGTACGGATCATATCCCTGCCAAGTTTTGCTGAAATATAGCCAGAGGTTCAGGAGAATTGAATTGAATGCTGTTTAACGGCTCATCAACACAGTATAGGTTATTTAGAGCCGCCCCAGAGAGAGGGAAAGGATACATAGGAATCCGGGAACCGTGTCCTGCTCTTATTATCTAATAGATTCCTATGGTTCTTTAACGTGCTCAGAGGATAGACCGATACATGGGACCGCCAGATTTACATCCCCAACCAACGGACGAGGCTGAGGGAAAGTGTCTTGCCCAAGAACACACCAACGAAACCTCACTGGCACCACGGAGGATTGAACCCGGGGCCTCCGGTTACAAATCCGCCACGCTTCGAGAACTAGTCTGTACATAGTAAGTTTATTAAAACCTTTAAAGGGTCATAACTCTGCCAAATTCATTCAACTAGAACACGGCGATGATATAATGCGCAACTAGGCTAGGTACTCATCATCCCCATCAAGATTTGTTTAAATCTGGCCACGTGATCAGAACTAGCTGGGACAAATGTTGTGTATTAAAACTTTAAAGGGTCATAACTCTGCCAAAAATCATTCGATCGGAACAAGGCAGTGACATGCACAACTAGGCTTGATACTGATCTTTCTTGCCAAGTTTCACTGAAATTCGGCCAGGGGTTCAGGAGATCTAGTCCTGATAAAGAATGTGTATTAAAACCTTTAAAGAGCCATAACTCCGCCAAAAATCTTTCAACCGCAACACAGTGATTATGTGCAAAACTAAGCTTGGTACCGATCATCCCAGAAATGTTTCACTGAAATCCGGCCAAAGGTTCAGGAGAACTAGTCCAGACAAAGTTTGTGTATTAAAACATTTAAAGGGCCATAAATAACTCCACCAACTCATTTAACCGGAACACAGGGATAATATGTACAACTAGGCTTGGTACTGATAATCCCTGCAAAGTTTCACTGAAATCCGACCAAATGAAAGTCCTATCGTCTTCACGAAGCAAAATACAGCATTTCCGAACTAAATCAAGGGCCATAACTCCGGTGTTACCAATTTGATGGTTTTCAAAATTGTTCAAGATTTCATTGATAGTAACAATCCGTTAAAGTCTGGTAAAGATCGAATGAAAAATGAAGGCCCTATCATCTTAACGAGGCAAAATATAGCATTTTTAACTAAATCAAGGGCCATAACTCTGGTGTTGCTGGTCTGATCAAGCTGGTTTTCTAACTCGTCCGAGCTATCATTCATATCAACAATTGTGTAAAGTTTGAAAAAGACCAGATGAAAAATGAAGATCAGATGGAAAATAAAGACACTATCGTGTTAACGAGGCCAAATTATAGCACATTTCAGAAAATCAAGGGCCATAACTCTAGTGCAAATGGTCGGAACTGCCTGGTTTTCAAACTAGACTGAGCTTTCATTGATATAAACAATCTGGTAAAGTTTGAAAAAGATCGGATGAAAAATGAAGGTCCTATCGTGTTAACGAGGCCAAATTATAGCATATATCAGAAAATCAAGGGCCATAACTCTGGTGTAAATGGTCCGATCCGGCTGGTTTTCAAATTTTCCAAGCTTTCATTGATGTCAACAATCTTGTAAAGTTTGAAAAATATCGGATGAAAAATGAAGGCCCTATCATCTTAACGAGGCAAAATATAGCAATCAAGGGCCATAACTCTGGTGTTGCTATTCTGATCTGGCTGGTTTTCTAACTCGTCCGAGCTTTCATTCATATCTACAATTGTGTAAAGTTTGAAAAAAGATCAGATGAAAAATAAAGGCCCTATCGTGTTAACGAGGTCAAATTATAGCACATTTCAGAAAATCAAGGGCCATAACTCCAATGTTACTGGTCCGAACTGGCTGGTTTGTGAACTCGTCCGAGCAGTCATTGATATCAACAATCTGGTAAAGTTTGAAAAAAACTGGATGAAAAATGAAGGCCCTATCATGTTAACGAGCTTAAATATAGCAATGTTAACTAAATCAAGGGCCATAACTCCGGTGTTACTGGTCCGATCTGGCTGGTTTTCGGAAACGTCCGAGCTTTCATTGATATCAACATACATTGATAGATTGGATGAAAAATGAAGGTGCTATCATGTTAACGAGGCAAAAGTTAACGGACGGACGACGGACAACTCGCCATCCCATAATAACAAACACATTTTGGGCATTCAAAGTTTTTAAACAAACTATTTCGCTTTACAACAATGAACACTTACATTTGGGGTGTTCAAAAAGTTTAAACAACACTATTTCACTTTACAAAAACAAACACATTTTGGGCATTCAAAGTTTTTAAACAACACTTTTTTGCTTTACAACAACAAACACTTACATTTGGGACGTTCATCATTACAGAATGCAGACAGCAAAACACAAGTTAGCAAGTAAAGACTATCGGTCCTTCACTTTTTCTTTAGCAAGTGGATTTTTTTTAATATGACCCCTGAAAAACACAATCATAAAACTTAAAAATAAAAAAATAAAAAAACAAAGGGAGTGGAGGTTGGAGTCAGTGTATTAGGCAGAAATTCAAGAACTGGGTTTGCAAATATGCAAACAGGTGTGCAAAATAATTTGCGAAACATGTGTTACGCGCCAATTCGCGACAAGTGGGTATCTCTGGGTTCATTTATTTTCACAGATAAAGGTTAAAAATGTGCATTTTAGATCATCTTCCTTCTTATACATGTATAAAAATCATAACACTATCGAGAAAGTAAGTTTGGAAGTGTTGTACAGCAAAAAAAAAGAAAAGTTTTTTGTTTTTTACCCCACCCACACCTCCAAATATTGGCTGCGATTTTCAAAAACGGCTGTGCAAAAGACGGCTACATGGCTGTCTGGCGAATACACTGGTTGGAGTTAAAGCTGTAACACGATTATGATTCATCGCGTTAAGCTAATATAATGTGGCCACAAATGCACCAAATCAAATCAAATTCTTTAGGCAATTTCTATTTTTCACGAGGGACATTCCTTGAAGGGTTTCTCTTTCTGCGCTGCATTTCAGTTTGCCTTTCATCAATTTCGTGGAGCTACCTCCTGAGAACTATAGATGACTATTCTTGTTCCTATTAATCGATTTAATCGATAATTTTGCATACATTATCATATACCCAACTAAAGGTATCAACCTCAGAAAAGATCATACTACATACTGTGTTTCTTTTCTTTCACTATAGTCCAGAGAAAAAAGGCTTACACTGGTGTAAAATGTCTATTATAGAAAACCATGTTTATTCAGTTAATGATCTATCATCAGTTGGTTACAAATTCTGATGACCAGATCATGAATTTTCAACTGATTCCCAACACTATAGATGACAAAGTCATTTACCTGTCTGAGATTAGTAGTATTTGTCCGGTTCAGCCGTCAACTTGAGACTGGTTCAGAAACACATCGGCATGGCACCGCCGGTCAACATCTGGTAAAATATGTGGAAGTTTCTCTCCCCAGCTGCCTGGAGTACCACGCGTGATTTCTCCAGCAGATATTTCAGGATGTGAACCACCGATGGGCGATCCCTTTATAGTCGAACCTTGTATGTCCATGTACTTTCCCAAATCTACTCGAGTTGTCGTTTCTTGTAGTTTTCGCAATTTCCAAAAGCCTGGAAGACTAATTATAAGGTATTAATTAAATAAAACATAGAGATTATTTAACTGCTGGGATCCGATTATAGGGGAAATCCTTCACGAGATAGTAGACGCGTGTTCTTTCTCACGAACGAGGATATGCGAGTGAAGTGAAAAAACAAATGAGTGAAAAAACAAAACACACCTACCATCAAGTGAAGGATTTCCCTATAATCGAACACAGCAGTTAAATAATCTATTTATTACATTTAAATCAGTTTATGCATGATTTTAACCGCTTTATTGAACATTATCGGCGGACTGATGTCATAACTCAACGTCGCAGTTAGTTATTTTTAAGTTCAGAGTTAGTTATTAATATTTAGCGATTATGAGAAATCCCAATCTTTCACCGATAAAACTGTAATAAAACTGTAATAAAGTTAACACACCATACAAGTTATATTTGGGCAGCAACCTCAGAGAGAGATGAAATTCCTCACTGACATGCCTCCACCAGGCGGTAACCCAGATGGGATCGAGATCGGCAGTTCTAAAGCACAGGTCTTATCCACTCACATAGATACCAAGACTACTGACTAAAACACTAGAAGGCCATGGCCTACATGTCGAGACCTATTATAAAGGTCCAGATTTTTTATCTGACCAACACCAATGCCAATCCCAAGAGATATTTAATTTATGCAAGTCATAGCGGAGAGCAAAATTTTGCACATGGTGTTAGATGCATATAAGGAACATTCTGGTGAAGTTTGGTGAAAATCCTGCGAGAAAGAAGCAAGATACGCATGTCATAGCGGAGAACGGATGTGACCTATATTTCTTTGGAAGTAGTTCACAGCAACCCGAAACTGTGCACGTGATGTCGGATCCCTATAATGAACATTCTGGTGGAGTTTGGTGACAAACCTGCAAGTAACGAACAAACTGACACACATACACCCGGACGACATTGCGATCACGAAGTTGAGATTCGTAAACGGCTCGACAAAAAATGGCAAAGCCCTGCTACACCTCCGATGTTTTTCCTATAATAGCATGGCAAACTGTGAGTTTAACAGACTGTCAGAGATATTATTTTTGAATTTCGAGTTTTCGACTGATCAGTCAATCTTACCAAACATTCAGAAATGATTCAAGATCAAAATTATGAATTCAAACGTGGTAAAACATAAGGGCAAAAGATTACCATACCATCACAGAATGAATCCATAATGAGAAGTTTATCAAAGGAAGAGGGTTAAAAAACATCACACAATTAAAATCACAAGAAATCCGTGGATTCACATGTCTAATGGGGGCTGGACATAAAAATAAAAAGGTCAATGATGTTTAAATGAAAGTAACTAAAAACAACGGAGTTTGCCGTTTGCTGAGATGACATTTAAGTGCATTTGTTTAAAAACAAAATGCCATCCTATTAAAAACAAGAGGCCCAAGAGGGCCTGTGGATGCTCTACTGGCTAAAACGACTCTTATCTATCAAGGGTTGATGACATAAAATTCCCATCAGTAGTTGTTTTAAAACATTGCAAAAACAATAGGGATAGGATGGCCTTAGATCGCTCACCTGGTAATCATGGGCAATAAGTCTACTGTGTCTAGTCTGGCATGGGTATTTTTTAATTTGTCCCAATTTCTTCTATGAATGTAATTTCATAAAAATGGGTGGTGGTGTGAGTGGGGGGTATATTAACATTCTAAACAAATATGGTAAAGATCAGATAAAAAATGAAGGAACTACAGATTTAACAAAGGAAAATACAATATAGCATTTTCCAACAAATCAAGGGCCATAACCTGTTGTTACTAACAATATCTAGCTGGATTATGAACTTATAAAAAGATTTCATTGATATACCGCGCTTTGCACAACTAGACATCATACTGGGGCTTCCAGCTAAATTTTGTAGAAATCCAACAAGCCGTTTAAGAGGAGTAGCGCCAACAAGAAATTTAAAGTAAAAATGTCAAAGTGCCATTACTCCGTCATAAATCAGCGAACTAGAACAAAGGTGTGATATGCACAACTAGACATCTTACCGATGCTTCCAGCCAAGTTTCGTCAAAATCCAACAAGGCGTTTAGGACAAGAAATTTAAAAGTAAAAATGTCAAGGGGCCATCAAAAATATTTGAATTGAATTGGGGTTTTAAGGCGCACCAACATCAAAAATAAACGAACCGGAAAAAAACGCAAAAGGCACAACTAGAAATCATAGCTATGCTTCCTGCTAACACGGCGTTAACATAAAGAAACAAAATTAAGAAGTAATTAAAAAAAAGTAATGAAATAAAACAACATTTAAAAACAAAATTAAAAATCAAATAAATAAATGAAATAAAAAATAATGATAATAAAATTAAAAAAAAAAATAAATAAATAAATATATATATATATATTAAAAAAATGTAAACAAACAAAATATACTAATAATAAAAAAAAAGGCAAAACATCGTAAAGTCTGATGAAGATCAGATGATAAATGAAAGCCCTATTGTATTAATGAGGTAAAATATAGCATTTTTAACTAAATCAAGGGCCATAACTCCGCTGTTACTGGTCCGATCTGGCTGGTTTTCGAACTTGTGTCAGCTTTCATTGATATTACCAATCTGCTAAAGTTTGGTAAAGATCGGATGAAAAATAGTTTGGTAAAGACTGGATGAAAAATGAAGGCTCTTGGCCAGTAGAGCTAAAAATCATCAGCTCAAAAAGTAGGTCAAGGTCATAGATGAAATTAATGCATCCTTTTCCAAGACACAACTATGTCGAAACAGAAAATGTTTTCTTCCAATGATTAAGCTATAAATTAGGTTTAAAACATCTAGTGCATAATTATAGTTCATGAGAAAGTGATGTAAATGTAACAATTAAAGTTATCTGCACTTTGCTTGGATGGTGAAGGTCACATCCACATTTGCTTTGTCACGTTGCAATGTACCACTCAAGGTACAACTATAAGCAAAGTTTGAAAGGTCTTAGTGCATACAGTTTGTGAAAAAGTGACCTAAATGCCAAAGTTGAAGGTAAAAATTATAAGGTTATCTGCCCTTTGCTTGAAGGGTCAAGGTCACTTCCACATTTGCTTTGTCACGTTGCGACGTACCACTCATGATACAACTATAAGCAAAGTTTTAAAGGTCTAGTGCATACAGTTTGTGAAAAAGTGACCTAAACGCAAAAGTTGAACCTAAAAATTATTAAAATATCTGCCCTTTGCTTGGAGGGTCAAGGTCACATCCACATTTGCTTTGTCACGTTGCGATGTACCACCAAAGATACAACTATAAGCAAAGTTTGAAAGGTCTAGTACATACAGTTTGTGAAAAAGTGACCTAAACGCAAAAGTTGAACCTAAAAATTATTATCTGCCCTTTGCTTTGACGGTCAAGGTCACTTCCACATTTTCTTTGTCACGTTGCGATGTACCACCCAAGATACAACTATAAGCAAAGTTTGAAAGGTCTAGTGCATACAGTTTGTAAGAAAATGACCTAAACGCAAAACTTGAATGCTGACGACGCCGCCGCTGCCGGAAAAGCAACACCTATGTCTCTTTTTTTCTTCGAAAAGGCGAGACAAAAACAAGAGGCCCAAGAGGACCTGTGGACACTCTACTGGCTCTAGATAAAGTTTATGTATAAGGGGCCATAACTCGTTCAAATATTGTTCAACCAGAACATGGTGAAGATATACGCAACTAGGCTTGGTACTGATTGTCCCTGACAAGTTTCGCTGAAATCCAGCCAGAGGTTCAGGAGAACTAGTCTGTACAAAGTTAGTGTATTAAAACCTTTAAGGGGTCATAACTCTGCCAAAATTCATTCAACCAAAACACGGCAATGACAGGTGCAACTAGGCTTGGTACTGATCATCCCCATCAAGTTTCGTTGAAATGCAGCAAGGAGTTCAGAAGAGACTAATCTGGACAACGTTTGTGTATCAAAAACCTTTAAAGGGCCATAACTCCATCAAAAATCTGTTAACTGGAATGCTACGAAGATATGCACAACTATGCTTGCTGCTGATCATCCCTGTAAAGTTTCGTTAAAATGTGGGGAGGCATTCAGGAGAACTAGTCCAGACAAAGTTTGTGCATTAAAACCTTTAAAGGGCCATAACTCTGCCAAAAATCATTCAACCGGAACACGGCAATGATTTGCACAACTAGACCTGATACTGATCATCCTTGTCAAGTTTCGTTAAAATCCAGCCAGGGGCTCAGGAGAACTAGCCCGGAAAATGTTTGTGCATCAGAAACCTTTAAAGGGCCATAACTCCACCAAAAATCTGTTAACTGGAACGCGACGATGATATGCACAACTATGCTTGGTGCTGATCATCCCTGTAAAGTTTGGTTGAAATGTGAGGAGACGTTCAGGAGAACTAGTCCAGACAAAGTTTGTGTATTAAAACCTTTAAAGGGACATAACTCCGCCAAAATCATTCAACCAGAACACGATGACGACATGTATAACTAGGCTTGGTACTGATCATTCTTGAAAAGTTTCACTGAAATCTGGCCAAATGAAGGCCCTTTCTTCTTAATGAGGCCAAAATATAGCATATTTCAGAAAATTAAGGGCCACAACTCCGGTGTAAATGGTCCAGTCTGGCTGGTATTGAAATTTGTTGGAGCTTTCATTGATAGTAACAATCTGGTAAAATTTGGTAAAGATCGAATGAAAAATGAAAGCCCTATCGTATTAACGAGTCAAAATATAGCAATCAAGGGCCATAACTTCGCTGTTCTGCTGCAATCTGGTTGGTTTTCGAATTTGTCCAAGCTTTCATTTATATTAACAATCTGGTAAAGTTTGGTAAAGATCGGACGAAAAACGAAGGCTCTGTCGTAATATAGCATTTTTAACTAAATCAAGGGCCATAACTCTGCTGTTGCTGGTCCGATCTGGCTGGTTTTTTAACTTGTCCAAGCTTTCATTGATATTAACAATCTGGTAACGTTTGGTAAAGATCGGATGAAAATGAAGACCCTATCGTCTTAACGAGGCAAAATATAGCATTTTGAACTAAATCAAGGGCCATAACTCCGCTGTTACTAGTCCGATATGGCTGGTTTTCGAACTTGTCCAAGCTATCATTGATATTAACTACCTGATAAAGTTTGGTAAAGATTGGATGAAAAATGAAGGCCCTATTGTCTTAACGAGGCAAAATATAGCATTCTTAACTAAATCAAGGGCCATAACTTTGCTGTTACTGGTCCGATCTGGCTGGTTTTCGAACTTGTCCGAGCTTTCATTGATATTAACAATCTGTTTAAGTTTGGTAAAGATCAAATGAAAAATGAAGGCCCTATTGTCTTAACGAGACAAAAGTTAACGGACGGACGACGGACAACTCGCCATCCCATAAGCTCTGCTGGCCCTTGGCATGAGCCGGGGGTGGGGGCAACATATATGTGTAAGAATTGACTAAAACAACAGAAATATGTCAAAAAAAGTTTAAAAAAAAAAAAGTGTGGAGTGAGGTGGGAGTGGGGGCAGAGAGGGAGCCCATGCCCCAATATGGGTGAAGTATGAATAAGATGCATAATGCTATAAGAAATCCCAAACCAAAATTATAGATATATTCATGCTTACATGCAAACCTAGATCTGCCTTAAATATTGCACATTTGCCTAGGAATCTTTATGTGAGGAAGCTATCCAGCTGGCTTGCGGAACGTCGATGGTTCTACCCAGGTGCCCGCCCGTGCACGAAAATTGCCCGGAGGGGCACCTGGGGTCTTCCTCCACCATTGGAAGCTGGAAAGTCGACGTATGACCTTAGCTGTTGGTGCGACTATAAAATCCAATTCAATTCAATTATTGCACATTTTATGGGTCATCACAATTTGGGTTCCATGGGAGCCCAGAATTTGCAGAAGACAAAATTACTTATCCAACCCTTTACAACATACTATAAGGAAACCAATTCTAAAATTGAGTTCAGCTAGGACAAGAAATGTAAGAGACAGCTTACATGCAAAATTTGATGTGAAACAGACACAGAATTTGGGTTCCATGGGAGCCCAGGGGTTACAGGAACCAAAATTACTTAAGCAGCCCTTAAGATAATGCTATAAGGAAGCTAATGGCCAAATTTGGTTGTGCTAGGGTAAGAATTGTAAGAGATATAGACTTTTAAACACAGCTTACACGCAAAATTTGATGTGAAATGGGACACATTTTATGGGCTATCATAATTTGGGTTCCATGGGAGCCCATGGGTTACAGGAACCAAAATTGTTTATGCAGCCCTTAAGATAATGCTATAAGGAAGCCCATGGCCAAATTTGGTTGTTCTAGGATAAGCAATGTAAGAGATATAGACTTGTAAACACAGCTTACACGCAAACCTTGATGTGGGACGCCGACCCCGAAGGTACTGAATGACTGGCAGAAGCCAGAGCAAGAGAATAAACCATTAAGGGCAAGACAAGAAAGATCATAGACAAACATCAAATGTCACCGTCCCAATGTGCTTTAGGTAGGCGCCATCATAGGGTCCACAGCCTGTCCGGTCATCGTACAATTAAAGAGGAAAGCATAATGGCGAACTGTAAAAGGGTCCACCACCAAGCATGCAGTACGTTGCAAAATGATAGGGTCATAACCTCTTTTGATAAACTTTTTAACAAGTTTAACAAAGATAGTATGAAAGTGAACAGGACCAAGAATCTTACGGTTTATAAATCACATCACCATAGAAGTCAGGTTGTGAGTTACATGACCACAGGTCAATATTTTGCCAAGTTATGAGCCAAGTTAGGTTGCAGGTTAAAATTTTATGAAAAGGGGCATAACTTTTCCAAAAATGAAAGTTAGAATTATTGGTCATGGGTAACAACACTCCTTCGGGTAAGATAAATAAATCTAGCAATAACTTTCGAGCAAGGACTGTCAAAATCTGCAATTTTAAGGGTTTGACCATTTTTAATAATGGTGGTCATCTTGAATGTCATGCTGACCTAATTTAATTTTCTTTGAATCTCACTGGAATTGCATTGCTTAAACATTTAAGCAACCGAGGAGAAAAACTGATTAGGACTGCAGTTTTTACATTTAGTTACAATTCATAAAATATCAGGATATATGTAAAAGCATTTCGATTGTCAAATAGACGTTAATACCCTGCAATAGATGTTCCCTGTTTCAATCACACACATAAACACACAAAAACGATGGACAGACTAAACACAATGCCATGTCATAATACATGCCTATGGGCACATACAAATGAAGGTTCTAGTGTTAACAAGGCAAAATATAGAATTTTTCAATAAAACAGGGGCCATAACTCTGTTGTTTAATATCCGATATTGGTTGTTTTTATAAACTGTCCGAGTTTTCATTAATATAAGGACTCTTGATAAAGTTTGATAAAGATCACTATAATACTAAGTGTTAACAGCAAAAAGTTAACGGTCGACGACTATGGACATAAGCTCATCCAGAAACTAGGTCAAGAGTGAGCAAGAGGACAATGTTAAAAGAATGTGTAGCTTAAATTGAATCTTTCAATGAGAAGTACGTTGAAGCAAACAGTGTTACAGAAACAGAGCTAAACACATGTTAAAAAAATAAAAACACATCCAGTCAGGTCAATGCGTCGAGATTTTCACTAAAGCTACTTGACGAAATGTTCTTTAAAAGCCCGAAAAAACTAAGTTTTTGATGTGTATATAGGTAAAAGAATAATTTGTTTGTCATATATGTTTTTAACTGAATTGGGGTTTTAAGGCGCACCAACACATGAAAGGTTATATGGCGCCTAACAAGAATGAACATGCCAGGCTCATCCCCCATGTACATCGAGATAAATTATGGAGAACGGGCCTAGAACCTAATCACCCTGAACTGCAGAGTTGCTGCAAATTCTATTGTAAACACTCCATTTACGCTGGAGCCATGTTATAGTTTTTCTGCCACTGCTCTAGTGATATGAGCGAGATGGCACCTGAAACAATGCAGGGGTCATGATGAAGACCTTTAATGAGCATGAACAAACAAGGGGCCCAAGAGGGCCTGTGGACGCTCTACTGGCTAATATGGCTCTTATAAGATCAATGTAGCGAGTGACTGTCATTAACGTTTTTTTGAAGGTTTCGGGCAAAAAACAGCTTTTTAACTAAATCAGGGGCCATAACTAAAGAATCTGGTAAAGTTTGGTAAAGATCAGATGAAAAATGAAGGTCCTACCATATTAACGATGCAAAATATAGCATTTTTAACTTAATCAAGAGCCACAGCTCCTCTGTAACTGGTCCGACTGTCCAACATAGAGCTAAAAAAAAAAAATGAAAAAAATAATAATAATTAAAAAAACAAAAATTGAAAAAAATAAAAATAAAAATAAATGAACAAAATAAATAAAATCAAATAAAAATAATTATATAAAAAAAGAAAGTCATAAAATCTAGTAAAGTTTGGCAAAGATCAGATGCAAAATGAAGGCCCTATCGTATGACGAGGCAAATTATAGCATTTTTAACAAAATCAAGGGTCATAACTCCGCTGTTACTGGCCGATCAGGCTGGTTTTCGAACTTGTTCGAGCTTTCAGTGACATTAACAATAAAGTTTGGTACAGATCGGATGAACAATGAAGCCCCTATCGTCTTAACGAGGCAAAATATATCAGTTTTAACTAAATCAAGGGCCACAACTCCGCTGTTATTAGTCTGATATGGCTGGTTTTCGAACTTGTCCGAGCATTCATTGATATTAACAATGTGGTAAAGTTTGGTAGAGATAGGATGAAAAATGAAGGCCCTATCATCTTAACGAGGCAAAATATAGCAATATAGCATTTTGAACTAAATCAAGGACCATAACTCCGCTGTTACTGGTCCGATCTGGCTGGTTTTCAAACTTGTCCGAGCTTTCATTAATATTAACAATGTGGTAAAGTTTGGTAAAGATAGGATGAAAAATGAAGGCCCTATCGTCTTAACGAGGCAAAATATAGCAATATAGCATTTTTAACTAACTCAAGGGCCATAACTCCGCCGTTACTGGTCCGATCTAGCTGTTTTTCGAACTTATTCGAGCTGTCATTAATATTAACAACCTATTAAAGTTTGGTAAAGATCGGATCAAAACTGAAGGCCCTATCGTCTTAACGAGACAAAAGTTAACGACGGACGGACAACGGTCGGATGACGAACGGACGGACGACTGACAACTCGGCATCCCATAAGCCTTTGGCCAGTAGAGCTAAAAATGATAAAATCAACATGAATTTGGGGGGATTCTACCCCTCTGCCTTCCCCTCCAACGGGAACTGCAGTGGCCCTATTCTTTGCCCCGTAACCAAAAATTTTAAAATCATGCAATAACATCATACCATCAGCCTCACCTATACCACAATTTACATTGATATAGTTTGTAAGAAAAGCTGCTAACCTTTCTCTGAGACATAACATCTTTGCTATTCAAACCAGCTGGGTTCATTCGCCATCTAACGTCTGGTAGGAGAACCAATCGAGCGCAATAAAAACATCTGTGGCTTCATCTAGGGAAGTCAGTTTATAGACCTAATTAAGTTACTTCTAGAAGGAATATGTAAAGCTTAGATAATATTTATAAATAAAAAGTTTGAATAGTGAAAATATATGAAATGTCTTAGGAACTGAAACATTAAATGCATTCAGACGCATGAACGATATTGTGACCAAGGCCATTAATGATTTTATGATGAAGGTCATTGTCAAGATTTTCAGTAAACTTGCTTGAACAAAATCCCGAAGTTGAGATGACCACTATTTGGTGCATAATACATTAAAGAGTGTGTAAATGTTAATTTTAATATTAAATTGAATTTAAAGTCCACTCCATCTAATGTCTACTGGCAGAGGTGTTTGTTCTGCTTCTCATTTCTGCAGATTCATCTACAAAAGAAAACGTATCTTTTTAAAATAAACAGCTAATATAAATATTTTCACCAAGTTTGAAGATCTGATAAAACTAATGTAGCATTGTTTTATTAAAACAAGCACTGTAGCTCTGCTGTTTAGAGCAGACAAGAAATGGGTCTTACTTAGGCATATAAGAAGCGAATGACCTTCTGAGAACTTACAATAATGTCTCAGTAGCAAAATGGCAATTTGTGTAGACTGTGAGGTAAATATTCACTAGATCTGTAGGACCTGAATCACATGTTCGCGGAATACTGCAGCGCGAATTATTACCATATAATTTGCTCCCTTGTCTGATAGTTTATAAGAGGGTATGCTGTTACTGGAATCATTTGTCAATTGGAGCAATATTAATGTTATTCAAAATCTTTATTTAAGTATAGCAACAACATAAAAAATATTGATAGCAGCTTTTGTTTCAACTGATCAGACTAAACTACTGACATGGGTGCTAGGTTCTGCATATCATCCTGATGAGATGAGTATTTGTGTAAAGTTATTTTGAAATCTGTCTATGGATACAAGAGTTCTAGAGTACAAAATGGACCATACTATTGGCATACATGAAGTGAACATCCTTCAGTGACCCTGAACTTAAAGATACTGACATGAGAGTTGGGTTCTGCACATTGTCGTGATCAGATCAGTAAACATGCCAACGTATTTTGAAATCCCTCCATGCATGCGAGAGTTATTAAGTGTTCATGAAAAGGACCTTACAATAGGCATAAAAGAAGTGTATGACCTTCAGAGTGACCTTGACCTTGAAGATACTGACATGGGGTTGGATTTGGCACATTGTCTTGATGAGATGAGTGCTACCTTATTCTGGTCATGAAAAGTACCTTACTATAGGCATAAAAGAAGTGTATGACCTACAGAGTGACCTTGACCTTGAAGATACTGACATGGGGTTGGACTTGGCACATTGTCTTCATAAGTAAATTTGCTACCTTATTCTGAAATCCTTCCATGGAAGCGAGAGTTCTGGAGTGGGCACGAAATGGGTCTTACTATAGACATATAAGAAGTGAATGGCCTTCAGAGTGACCTTGACCTTGAAGATACTGACAATGGTGTTCTGTTAGGCACATAATGCCTTGATGAGATGAGTAAATGTGCCTAGTTGTTTTGAAATCCCTTCATGCACGCAAGAGTTATGAAATGGACACAAACTTGGCCTTACTATAGACAAATTAGAGGTGAATGGCCTTCAGAGTGACCTTGATCTTGAAGATACTGACATGGGTGTTGGGCTCTGCAGTCTTGATGAGAAGAGCAATCCATCTATGCATGAAGTACTATTAGAGCAGACGAGAAATGGGCCTTACAATACACATATAAGAAGTGAATGACCTTCAGAAAACTTACAATAATGTCTAGACAGCAAAACAGCAATTTGTGAAGATTGTGTGGTAATTATTCACTAGACCTGTAGGACCTAAGTCACATGTTCATGGAATACTGTAGCGTCTCTTATCGCATGAATTATTACCATATAATTCGAGCCATTCTTTGATAGTTTATAGGAGGGTATTCTGTTATTGGAATCATTTTAACATTGTCAATTGGAGCAATATTAATGTTATTCAAAACTGAGAATGTGTCCATGGGACAAGGATGTCCTCATTGAAAACAATCAACGTAAAACAAAGAAAAAAGGGCCACAATTCCAGTAATACAAGGCTAATATTGACGCAGAATATATAGGCACATCTTGAAATCATAGGTAAGCATCCTGTAAAGTTTTCAAACAATCAGTTCAGAAGTGTGAGAGGAGGAGGTGAGAAGTGTGGGAGGAGATAGTCACACAATATTTTGGGGACGGACACTCGTACATACGTCTGGACGGCCGAACGGCCTCACCTCCCTCACCATTCAGTGATGAGGGCATAGTCTAGCAACAACACAAAAAAGACAGAATTTACAATATAACTAAAGAAAACACAGCTTTTTTAATAGAACAGAAGATAATTATGCTTTTTTTAAAAGACTGACATGGGTGTTTGGTTCTGCATATCAACCTGATGAGATCAGTAAATGTGCCAAGTTACTTTCAAATCACTCTGCAGTGTTGTAAATCGGGCACAAAATGGCCCGGCCTTACTATAGGTATATAAGAAGTGAATGACCTTTAAAGTGAACTCGACTGTAAATATATTGACATGAATGCTGGGTTCTGCACATCGTCCTGATGAAATGAGTAAATGATATAAGTTATTTTCAAATCACTCCATGCAGGCAAGTGTTGTAAATCAGACACAAAATGACCCGGCCTTACTATAGGCATATAAAAAAAGAATGGCATTCAGAGTGACCTTGGCTTTAAAGATACTGACATGACTGTTGGGTTCTGCACATTGCCTTCATCAGAGCAGTAAATATGCCAAAATATTTTACATCCGTCTATGCATACAAGAGTAATGAAGAGGACAAGAAATGGGCCTTACTATAGGCCTATCAGAAGTGAAGAGACTTAACTGACCTTGACCTTGAAGATACGGACATGGGTGTCAAATTCTACACATTGTCTTGATGATATTAATAAATGCGTCTAGTTATTTTGCAATTCCTCTATGCATGTAAGAGTTATTAAGTGGTCATGAAATGGACCTTACTTTAGGCATAGAAGAAGTGAATGGCCTTCATAGTGACCTTGAATTTAGAGATACTGACATGAGTGCTGGGTCTGCACATGAGATGAAAAAATGTGCACAATTATTTCAAAATCCCTCAATGCATGCAAGAGTTATTAAGTAGACATCATCGTCATGATATGCACCTTACTATAGACAAATTATAAGAAGTGAATACCTTTAGGGTGATTTTGTCTTTGAAGATAACAATATGGGGTTGGATTCAGCACACTGTCTTCAAGAGATAAGGAAATATGCCATATTATTTTGAAATCCCTCAATATATGCGAGAATTATAAAGAGGAGACAAAATCAGAAGTGAATGGCCTTCAGAGTGACCCTGACCTTGAAGATACTGACATGGGTGTTGGGCTCTGCAGTCTTGATGATATGATCAATCCCTCCATGCATGAAGTACTATTAGAGCAGTTGAGCAAATGAACCTATTGTTATAGACATATAAGAAGTGAATGACCTTCAGATAATGTCTTGATAGCAAAACAGCAATTTGTGTAGATTGTGTGGTAACTATTCATTAGATCTGCAGTGTCTGACATCACGTGAATTATTACTATATGTAATCAGAGCCATTGTTTTATAGTTTATAAGAGGGTATGCTGTTATTGGAGTCCCTTTACCACCGTCAATTGGAGCAAATATTAATGTTATTCAAAACTGCCCCAATGAAAACAATCAATGGAACACATAAAATTTAAAGAAAAAAAGGGTTCATAATCCTGGAAATACAAGATCGATTTTGACGCTGCATCGATATGCACATCTTGACATCATAGGTAAGCATCCTGTAAAGTTTCAAAACAATTGGTTGAAATGTGTGGGAGGAGATAGACACACAAACTTGTCAAGACGGACAGACGGCTTAGTCAGGACATGACATTTGGTGGTGGAGGCCTAAAACTAATATACAAATCTAGCAACACAAAAAATATTTGACAGATTACACTATAACTAATAAAAACACAGCTTTTTTTCAATTAATCAAAAGAGCTGCTGTTTTTAAAATACTGACATGGTGTTGGGTTCCGCATATTGTCATGATGAGATGAGTATAATTATGTGCCATGTTATTTTCAAATCACTCCATGCATGCAAGTGTTGTAAATTGGGCACAAGATGGGACTATAGGCTTACAAGAGAATGACCTTGTCCTTGAAGATACCGACATGGGGTTGGATTTGGCACACTGTCTTGATAAGTAAATGTGCTACCCTATTCTGAAATCTTTCCATTAATACAAGCATGAAAAGGGCTGTACTATAGGCATATCAGAAGTGAATGGCCTTCAGAGTGACCTTGACCTTGAAGATACTGACATGGGTGTTCGGCTCTGCACAGTCTTGACGAGATCAGCAATCCCTCCATGCATGAAGTACTATTAGAGTGGATGAGAAATTGGCCTCGCTACAGACACATCAGAAGTGAATGGCATTCAGAATGACCTCGACTTTGAAGTTACTGACATGGGTGTTGGGTTCTGCACAGTCTTGATCAGATGAGCAATCCTTCCATGCATGAAGTACTATTAGAGTGGACAAGAAATGGGCCTTACTAATTTTCAAATCACTCCATGCATGCAAGTGTTGTAAATTGGACACAAGATGGGACTATAGGCTTACAAGAGAGTGACCTTCAGAGTGACCATTTCCTTGAAGATACCGACATGGGGTTGGATTTGGCACACTGTCTTGATGAGATGAGTAAATGTGCTACCCTATTCTGAAATCTTTCCATGGATACAAAGATCGAGTTCTGGAGTAGCATGAAAAGGGCTGTACTATAGCCATATCAGAAGTGAATGGCATTCAGAGTGACCTTGACCTTGAAGATACTGACATGGGTGTTCGGCTCTGCACAGTCTTGATGAGATCAGCAATCCCTCCATGCATGAAGTACTATTAGAGTGGATGAGAAATGGGCCTCACTAAAGACATGAGGTGAATGGCCTTCAGAGTGACCTTGACCTTGAAGATACTGACGTGTGTGTTTGGCTCTGCATAGTCTTGATGAGATGAGCAATCCTTCCATGCATGAAGTACTATCAGAGGAGACGAGAAATGGGCCTTACTATACATATAAGAAGTGAATGACCTTCAGACAATAATGTCTCGATAGCAAAACAGCAATTTGTGTAGATTGTTAGGTAATTATTTACTAGATCTGTAGGACCCGAGTCAAATGTTTGCAGAATACTGCAGCATCTGACATCACGTGAATTATTACTACAGGCATATCAGAAGTGAATGACCTTCACAGTGACCTTGACCATGAAGATACTGACATGGGTGTTGGGTTCTGGACATCATTTTGATGAGTAAATGGGCTGTGTTATTCTAAAATCACTCCTTGCCTGCAAGCGTTGTAAATCGGACACAAACTGGACTTTACTATAAGCATACAAGAAGTAGATGGCCTTTAGGGTGATCTAGCTTGACGTTGAAGATACCGACATGAGTGTTGGTTTCTGCAGATCATCTTGATGAGACAAGTAAACGGGCTAAATTACTCTGTAATCTCCCAATGCATGCAAGAGTTATGAAGAGGACACAAAATGGGCCTTACTGTAAACATACAAGAAGTGAATGGCCTTCAGGATGACCTTGACCTTGAAGATACTGACATGGTGTCAAGATCTGCACATCATCCTTATGAGATGAATAAATGTGCCTAGTTATTGCGAAAATCCCTCCATGCATGCAAGAGTTGTGTAGAGGGAAAAGAAATGAGCCTTACTATAGGCATATATGAAGTAAATAACCTGCAGGATGACCTTGACCTTGTAGATACTGACAAGGGTGTTCAATTAGGCAAATTGTCTTGATATGAGTAAATGTGAATAGTTATTTTGAAATCTCTTCATGCATGCAAGAGATATGAAGGGGACACTAAATTGGTCCAACTATAGACATACATGTATATAAAGTGGATGACTTTCAGTGACTGTCAACTTACAATAATGTCTCGATAGCAAAACAGCAATGTTTGTAGATTGTAAGGTAATTGTTCACTAGATCAGTAAGACCCCGAGTCACATGTTCATGGAATACTGCAGCATCTGACATCGAGTGAATTAATATTATATAAATTGAGATATTGTTTTTAGTGTATAAGAGGGTATGCTGTTATTGGAATCATTTTAACATTGTCATTTGTTGCAATATATGATATTATTCAAAATGGACAAAGTGATCCCTAAGTATCAGCCATTCTGAACAGGCGACACAAAATGGGTATCCAATTCAATGAACACAGTTTCTTCCGTGACTAGACACAGGTGCAAAAACTGCCAATGAAGCACAGATTTTACACATAAAAAGTCACAGAAGGATACCACAGCGAGAACGGATTTAGGTCATTACTCTATCCAAGAGATGCTGGGAGGATGATGTAATTAAAAAGTTTGTCAATCTGATACAAGTCTAATGCAAAATGTAACTAGAATCACTGGTGTAAAAAAGAAGTTGCATACTTCTGCTTAATTGCAAGACAGAATTATTGCGCTCATCTCTATGAGTTCTGACAGTGAGCACATGTGTGATGTTTTACTGAATTCTTTTAGGGGGATGACATGTTTTTATAATCACAGACATGAAAACATTTTATTTTTTTTAAATAAAGACTATTATAAAGTTGACAAGCTTAAATACAAAACTTGAACCAATTTTCCAATTTTTTATAAGTATAAAAGGGGCAATAATTTGTTATAGAATCTGGTCTGATGTCTAGAAATATTTATAAGGAAGCCCAGAACCAGATTTGGTTGAGCTAGGACAAGGAATGTAAGAGGTGAAACTATAAACACAGTCTACATGCACAAACTTGAAGTAGAAAGGGACACCAATGCCGCAGCCATTACATAAGCTCTCTTATTCTTCGAACAGTCAAGCTAAAGATGTATTGCTAAGCAAAACCAGGGAGTACGTTATAGGGAGGAGAAACGGGCTCGTTTTGCCGATTTATGTTGTCGCGCATGTGTTTCACTACTCCGTGAAAATGACTACTTCCGGTTGTTTCGCGAGTGTGTGAAAAACAGCAAATTCTTATAAATTATTACACTTACAAACTCAATAAAGGTGCTAAATGTAAACATAAGTATTATTTATTCACATTGTGTCCTCTGATACAGAGTGTTTTTTGTTTGCATGTTTAAAAGCACATTTTACCAGATGGTTCCGTGTAACAAAGATGGCGCCACTCTGCGCCAAATAAAAAATGGTGACAGTGTATAGCTATTGCAAATGAGATACGAGACTACGGGTTATTTTGGCATTAATAATAACAAAAAGCGAATAGTAAACATATTTATCTTTGTCAAGAAGGTAATTTCATGGTGGTGATTATAAGACAAAGCCTAAAAAGAGGAGATGAAAATGTGCCTTTTGAGATATCAGCTAAATTTTTAATTTTATAGAATTAAAAACGGTGTGGAGCTATTGCAAACGAGATACGAAGTATGGGTTATATTAGGCATTAATAATAACAAAAAGTGAATAGTAGACATATTTATCTTTGTCAAGAATTTAATTTCGTGATGTTGATTATAACAGAAAGCCGTAAAAAGGGGCTGTAAAAACTGCCTAATTTGAGATGTTGGCTGAAATTTTAACTTTTCAAATGTAACGCCCTTACGATCGATTTACCTGTATCGATAAAATAGTAAATGGCGGCGTTCTAGCGCGACAACATAAATCGATAAACTAGAGCGTTTATGAACCCGTTTCTCCTCCCTATAACGTACTCCCTGGCAAAACTTACAAAATTAAGAAGAAAAAACCTAGCATTTATGTGTATTTATAAAAAATAATGCTTCTATTGGAATCATTTAACGCCGTCTATTAATGCTATATGAGCTTACAATATTGTCTTTATAATAAAAAATAGCAATCTTTGTAATTAATACAAGTATGCTATATTATTAGAATCATTTAAAAAAAAAATCAATTCATTCAGTATGAATGTTATTTAAAACCTGCATTCAAGTCTAGGGACAACACAATAAAATTCCAGGACTGAACTTACAATAATATCGTTATAGCCAAATAGCAGCCATTTCTGTAAATTATTCGGTAATAACTCAGTAGATCTGTAAGACCAGAGTCACAGGTTCGCGGAATACTGCAGCATCTGACATGGCATGAATTATTACCCATAATCTGATTCATTGTTTATAACTAGAAGTGTGTCCATAGGATATGGATGCCCCTGATACTGCTTCACATAGTAATAAGAAATTACCTTTCTGAAATTGTTTTCGTCATATTTTAACTATTCAAAGGGGCATAACTCTGGAATTAATGAGGCGATGGGGCTGATTATAAAACCTGGCTGGGACATTGTGCCTATATATCATTAGACAAGGTTTAGAGAAAATTGGATAACAATTACCCAATTTAAGAGTTTGGATCAAATTTTCGACACAAACGCTCGGACAGGGGTAACACTATATGCCCTTCCACCATTCTTTGAATGGCAGGGGCATAAAAAGTTATGCTTTTATTAGAACCATTTTAATATTTTCAACTGATGCAATATTAATGTTATTCAAAACCTTTAGTCAAGTCTAACAACGACACAAATCAATTATTCTAGACAGATATCTACTATACTAACTAGTGAAAAACAGATTTCTTCTTGTATTTATAAGAAGTTATACTTCTATTGAAATCATTTTAACATTTGTTAAAAAATTCCAGATGAAATGTTCTCTAAATTATTTTTTTTGCAACAATGGAAATACATATTTCCTAGACTGAACTTACAATAATGTACAAAACAGCAATTTGTGTAAATTGTTTGGCAACAATTCACTAGATCTGTAAGACCTAAGTCACAGGTTTGCGGAATACTCCAGTCTGACATCAGGTGAATTGGAGCCATGTCTTTTTAATTGATAGAATATGAATGTTATTCAAAACCTTTATTCAAATCTAGCAACAACACACATGAATATTGCTAGACAGAACTTACAACATAGCTGAAGAAAATGCAGCATTTTTTACAATTTATAAGAAGATATGCTGATATAACAATCATTTTAACATTGTCAATTGATGCAGTATGAATGCAGTTCGACATATTTATGTCTATCAACAACACAAATAAATATTACTAGACACTAAACAGTATTTGTTTGAATTTATAAAATTATGCTATTATTAGAATTATCTTAACATTGTCAATTGTTGCGATATGAATCGCAATTGCAATTTAACATCTCGATTCAAGGCTAACAACAACACAAATAAATATTACTTGACAGAATTTACAATATTGACCTACGAAAACAGCATTTTGTTTTCATTTTATATAAAAATTAATGCCATTATTGGAATTATTTTAACATGTGTCAATAAATGATATATGAGTGTAGTCTAAATTATTTGTTCTAGTCCTGCAACAATGGAAATACATATTTCCTAGACTGAACTTACAATAAGGTCTTATGTACAAAACTGCAATTTGTGTAGATTGTTTGTCAACAATTCACTAGATCTGTAAGACCTGAGTCACAGGTTTGCGGAATACTGCAGCGTCTGACATCGCGTGAATTATTACCATATAATTTGTCCATTTTTCTATTTGATAGAATATGAATGTTATTCAAAACCTTTATTCAAATATAGCAACAACACATATAAATATTGCTAGACAGAATGTACAACATTATAAAGAAAATAGTTTTTTTTTCAAATTATAAGAAGTTTGCTATTATTAGCATGATTTTAATATTGTCATTCGTTGCATGCAATAAGAATGCAATTCAACATATTTAAGTCTAGCAACAACACAAATAAATATTACTAAAAATAACTATTACTAGACATAAAACATCATTTGTTTGTAGTTACAAGAAGTTATGCTATTATTAGAATTATTTTAACACTGTCACCTGTTGTAATATGAATGCAATTCGACATCTCTAGTCAAGCCTAGCAACAACACAAATAAATATTACTGGACAGCATTTACAATATTGACTGACGAAAACTGATTTTTTTCCAATATTAACATGTGTCAATTAATGCTAAACAAATGTTGTCTAAATTTGTTCTAGTCTTGCAACAATGGAAATATACAATTCCAGGACTGAACTTACAATAATATCGTTATAGCAAAATAGCAGCAATTTCTGTAAATTATTCGGTAATAACTCAGTAGATCTGTAAGACCCGAGTCACAGGTTCGCGGAATACTGCAGCATCTGACATGGCATGAATTATTACCTATAATCTGATTCATTGTTTATAACTAGAAGTGTGTCCATAGGACATGGATGGCCCTGATAGTGCTTCACATATTAATAAGAAATTAACTTTCTGAAATTGTTTTCGTGATTTTTTACTATTCCAAGGAGCATAACTCTGGAATTACTGAGGCGATGGGGCTGATTATAAAACCTGGCTGAGACATGGTGCCCATATACAATTTGACAAGGTTTAGAGAAAATTGGATAACAATTACCAAGTTAGAGTCTGAACAACATTTTCGACACGAACGCTCGGACAAGGGTAACACTATATTGCCCTTCCACCATTCTTCGAATGGCAGGGGCATAAAAAGTTATGTTTTTATTAGAATCATTTTAGCATTTTCAATTGATGCAATATTAATGTTATTCAAAACCTTTAGTCAAGTCTAACAACAACACAAATCAATTTATCCAGACAGATATCTACTATACTAACTCATGAAAAAACTGATTTCTTATTGTATTTATAAGAAGTTATACTTCTACAGAAATCATTTTAACATTTGTTAAAAAATGCCAGATGAAATGTTCTCTAAATTATTTGTTCTGTCTTGCAATAACGGAAATACATATTTCCTAGACTGAACTTACAATAATGTTCTTATAGCAAAACAGCAATTTGTGTAGATTGTTTGGCAGCAATTCACTAGATCTGTAAGACCTAAGTCACAGGTTTGCGGAATACTGCAGTCTGATATCACGTGAATGGTTACTATAATTGGAGCCATGTCTTTTTAATTGATAGAATATGAATGTTATTCAAAACCTTTATACAAATCTAGCAACAACACACATGAATATTGCTAGACCGGACTTACAACATAACTGAAGAAAATGCAGCATTTTTTACAATTTATAAGAAGATATGCTGATATTAGAATCATGTTAACATTGTCAATTGATGCAGTAGGAATGCAATTCAACATATTTAAGTCTATCAACAACACAAATAAATATTACTAGATACTATATATATAAAAAGTATTTGTTTGAATTTATAAAATTAAGCTATTATAAGAATTATTTTAACATTGTCAATTGTTGCGATATGAATCACAATTGCAATTTAACATCTCGAGTCAAGGCTAACAACAACACAAATAAATATTACTTGACAGAATTTACAATATTGACCTATGAAAACAGCATTTTGTTTTCATTTTATATAAAAAATAAATGCCATTATTGGAATCATTTTAACATGTGTCAATAAATGATATATGAGTTTAGTCTAAATTATTTGTTCTAGTCTTGCAACAATGGATATACATATTTCCTTGAAGGTCTTATGTACAAAACTGCAATTTGTGTAGATTGTTTGGCAACAATTCATTAGATCTGTAAGACCTAAGTCACAGGTTTGCGGAATACTGCAGTCTGACATCACATGAATTGTTACTATAATTGGAGCCATGTCTTTTTAATTGATAGAATATGAATGTTATTCAAAACATTTATTCAAATCTAGAAACAACACACATGAATATTGCTAGACAGAACTTACACAACTGAAGAAAATGCAGCATGTTTTACAATTAATAAGAAGATATGCTGATATTAGAATCATTTTAACATTGTCAACTGATGCAGTATCAATGCAATTTAACATATTTAAGTCTATCAACAACACAAATAAATATTACTAGACACTAAACAGTATTTGTCTGAATTTATAAAATTATGCTTTTATTAGAATTATTTTAACATTGTCAAGTGGTGCAATATGAATCGCAATTGCAATTTAACATCTCGATTCAAGGCTAACAACAACACAAATAAATATTACTTGACAGAATTTACAATATTGACCTAAGAAAACAGCATTTTGTTAAAATAGCATTTTGTTTTCATTTAATATAAAAATTAATGCCATTATTGGAATCATTTTAACATGTGTCGATAAATGATATATGAGTGTAGTCTAAATTATTTGTTCTAGTCCTGTAACAATGGAAATACATATTTCCTAGACTGAACTTACAATAAGGTCTTTTATGTACAAAACTGCAATTTGTGTAGACTGTTTAGTAACAATTTACTAAATCGGTAAGACCTGAGTCACAGGTTTGCAGAATACTGCAGCGTCTGACATCGCCTGAATTATTACCATATAATTTGTCCATTTTTTTATTTGATAGAATATGAATGTTATTCAAAACCTTTATTCAAATATAGCAACAACACATATAAATATTGCTAGACAGAATGTACAACATTATAAAGAAAATATTTATTTTTTTCAAATTATAAGAAGTTTGCTATTATTAGCATGATTTTAATATTGTCATTCGTTGCATGCAATAAGAATGCAATTCAACATATTTAAGTCTAGCAACAACACAAATAAATATTACTAGAAATAACTATTACATAAAACATCATTTGTTTGTAGTTACAAGAAGTTATGCTATTATTAGAATTATTTTAACACTGTCAACTGTTGCAATATGAATGCAATTCGACATCTCTAGTCAAGCCTAGCAACAACACAAATAAATATTACTGAACAGCATTTACAATATTGACTGAAGAAAACTGCCTTTTTTTTTCAATATTAACATGTGTCAATTAATGCTATACGAATGTTGTCTAAATTGTTTGTTCTAGTCTTGCAACAATGGAAATATACAATTCCAGGATTGAAGTTGCAATAACATCATTATAGCAAAATAGCAGCAATTTCTGTAAATTATTTGCTAATAACTCAGTAGATCTGTAAGATCGGAGTCACAGGTTCGCGGAATACTGCAGCATCTGACATGGCATGAATTATTACCTATAATCTGATTCATTGTTTATAACTAGAAGTGTGTCCATAGGACATGGATGGCCCTGATAGTGCTTCATATATTAATAAGAAATTAACTTTCTGAAATAGTTTTCGCGATTTCTTTACTATTCCAAGGAGCATAACTCTGGAATTACTGAGGCGATTCGGCTGATTATAAAACCTGGCTCTCACATGGTGCCCATATACAATTTGACAAGGTTTAGAGAAAATTGGATAACAATTACCCAAGTTAGAGTCTGAACAACATTTTCGACACAAACGCTCGGACAGGGGTAACACTATATTGCCCTTCCACCATTCTTCGAATGGCAGGGGCATAAAAAGTTATGTTTTTATTAGAATCATTTTAGCATTTTCAATTGATGCAATATTAATGTTATTCAAAACCTTTAGTCAAGTCTAACAACAACACAAATCAATTTATCTAGACAGATATCTACTATACTAACTCATGAAAAAACTGATTTCTTCTTGTATTTATAAGAAGTTATACTTCTACAGAAATTATTTTAACATTTGTTAAAAAATGCCAGATGAAATGTTCTCTGAATTATTTGCTCTGTCTTGCAACAATGGAAATACATATTTCCTAGACTGAACTTACAATAATGTTTTTATAGCAAAACAGCAATTTGTGTAGATTGTTTGGCAGCAATTCACTAGATCTGTAAGACCCGAGTCACAGGTTTGCGGAATACTTCAGTCTGACATCACGTGAATTGTTACTATAATTGGAGCCATGTCTTTTTAATTGATAGAATATGAATGTTATTCAAATCTAGCAACAAGACACATGAATATTGCTAGACAGAACTTACAACATAACTGAAGAAAATGCAGCATTTTTTACAATTTATAAGAAGATATGCTGATATTAGAATCATTTTAACATTGTCAATTGATGCAGTATGAATGCAGTTCGACAAATTTATGTCTATCAACAACACAAATAATATTACTAGACACTAAACAGTATTTGTTTGAATTTATAAAATTATGCTATTATTAGAATTATCTTAACATTGTCAATTGTTGCGATATGAATCGCAATTGCAATTTAACATCTCGATTCAAGGCTAACAACAACACAAATAAATATTACTTGACAGAATTTACAATATTGACCTACGAAAACAGCATTTTGTTTTCATTTTATATAAAAATTAATGCCATTATTGGAATCATTTTAACATGTGTCAATAAATGATATATGAGTGTAGTCTAAATTATTTGTTCTAGTCTTGCAACAATGGATATACATATTTCCTAGACTGAACTTACAATAATGTCTTGTGTAGATTGTTTAGTAACAATTCACTAGATCTGTAAGACCTGAGTCACAGGTTTGCAGAATACTGCAGCGTCTGACATCGCGTGAATTATTACCATATAATTTGTCTATTTTTTTATTTGATAGAATATGAATGTTATTCAAAACCTTTATTCAAATATAGCAAACAACACATATTAATATTGTTGGACAGAATGTACAACATTATAAAGAAAATAGTGTTTTTTTTCAAATTATAAGAAGTTTGCTATTATTAGCATCATTTTAATATTGTCATTCGTTGCATGCAATAAGAATGCAATTCAACATATTTAAGTCTAGCAACAACACATATAAATATTACTAGAAATAACTATTACTAGACATAAAACATCATTTGTTTGTAGTTACAAGAAGTTATGCTATTATTAGAATTATTTTAACACTGTCAACTGTTGCAATATGAATGCAATTCGACATCTCTAGTCAAGCCTAGCAACAACACAAATAAATATTACTGGACAGCATTTACAAAATTGACTGAAGAAAACTGCTTTTTTTCCAATATTAACATGTGTCAATTAATGCTATATGAATGTTGTCTAAATTGTTTGTTCTAGTCTTGCAACAATGGAAATATACAATTCCAGGATTGAACTTACAATAACATCATTATAGCAAAATAGCAGCAATTTCTGTAAATTATTTAGTAATAACTCAGTAGATCTGTAAGATGCGAGTCACAGGTTTGCGGAATACTGCAGCATCTGACATGGCATGAATTATTACCTATAATCTGATTCATTGTTTATAACTAGAAGTGTGTCCATAGGACATGGATGCCCCTGATAGTGCTTCACATATTAATAAGAAATTACCTCTCCGAAATTGTTTTTGTGATTTTTTACTATTCCAAGGAGCATAACTCTGGAATTACTGAGGCGATGGGGCTGATTATAAAACCTGGCTGAGACATGATGCCCATATACAATTTGACAAGGTTTAGAGAAAATTGGATAACAATTACCCAAGTTAGTGTCAGACCAACATTTTCGACACAAACGCTCGGACAAGTGTAACACTATATGCCCTTCCACCATTCTTAATGGCAGGGGCATAAAAAGTTATGTTTTTATTGGAATCATTTTAGCATTTTCAATTGATGCAATATTAATGTTATTGAAAACCTTTAGTCAAGTCTAACAACAACACAAATCAATTATTCTAGACAGATATCTACTATACTAACTCATGAAAAACAGATTTCTTCTTGTATTTATAAGAAGTTACACTTCTACAGAAATTATTTTAACATTTGTTAAAAAATGCCAGATGAAATGTTCTCTGAAATATTTGTTCTGTCTTGCAACAATGGAAATACATATTTCCTAGACTGAACTTACAATAATGTTTTTATAGCAAAACAGCAATTTGTGTAGATTGTTTGGCAACATTTCACTAGATCTGTAAGACCGGAGTCACAGGTTTGCGGAATACTGCAGTCTGACATCACGTGAATTGTTACTATAATTGGAGCCGTATCTTTTTAATTAATAGAATATGAATGTTATGCAAAACATTTATTCAAATCTAGCAACAACACACATGAATATTGCTAGACAGAACTTACAACATAACTGAAGAAAATGCAGCATTTTTTATAATTTAAAGGAAGATATGCTGATATTAGAATCATTTTAACATTGTCATTTGATGCAGTATGAATGCAATTAAACATATTTAAATCTATCAACAACACAAATAAATATTACTAGACACTAAACACTATTTGTTTGAATTACGGTAATAAAAAATTATCCTACTATTAGAATTATTTTAACATTGTCAATTGTTGTGATATGAATTGCAATTGCAATTTAACATCTCGATTCAAGGCTAACAACAACACAAATAAATATTACAGAATTTACAATAATGACCTATGAAAACAGCATTTTGTTTTCATTTTATATAAAAATTAATGCCATTATTGAAATCATTTTAACATGTGACAAATAAATGTTGTATTAGTGTAGTCTAAATTATTTGTTCTAGTCCTGCAACAATGGAAATACATATTTCCTAGACTGAACTTACAATAAGGTCTTATGAACAAAACTGCAATTTGTGTAGATTGTTTAGTAACAATTCACTAGATCTGTAAGACCGGAGTCACAGGTTTGCCTAATACTGCAGCGTCTGACATCACGTGAATTATTACCATATAATTTGTCCATATTTTTATTTGATAGAATATGAATGTTATTTTAAACTTTTATTCAAATATAGCAACAACACATAAATATTGCTAGACAGAATGTACAACATTATAAAGAAAACATAGCTTTTTTTTTCTTCAGTTTATAAGAAGTTTGCTATTATTAGCATCATTTTAATAATTTATAAGAAGCTTGCTATTATTAGCATCATTTTAATAATTTATAAGAAGCTTGCTAATATTAGTATCATATTGTCATTCATTGCTTGCAATAAGAATGCAATTCAACATATTTAAGTCTACCATCAACACAAATAACTATTACTAAAAATAACTATTACTAGACATAAAACATCATTTGTTTGTAGTTATAAGAAGTTATGCTATTATTGGAATTATTTTAACACTGCCAACTGTTGCAATATGAATGCAATTCGACATGTCTAGTCAAGCCTAGCAACAACACAAATAAATATTACTGGACAGAATTTACAATATTGACTGAAGAAAACAGCTTTTTTTCCAATATTAACATGTGTCAATTAATGCTATACAAATGTCGTTTAAATTTGTTCTAGTCTTGCAACAATGGAAATATACAATTCCAGGACTGAACTTACAAATATATCGTTATAGCAAAATAGCAGCAATTTCTGTAAATTATTCGGTAATAACTCAGTAGATCTGTAAGACCCGAGTCACAGTTTCGCGGAATACTGCAGCATCTGACATGGCATGAATTATTACCTATAATCTGATTCATTGTTTATAACTAGAAGTGTGTCCATAGGACATGGATGCCCCTGATAGTGCTTCACATATTAATAAGAAATTACCTTTCTGAAATTATTTTTGTGATTTTTTTTACTATTACAAGGGGCATAACTCTGGAATTACTAAGGCGATGGGGCTGATTATAAAACCTGGCTGAGACATTGTGCCCATATACAATTTGAAAAGGTTAGAGAAAATTGGATAACAACTACTTAAGTTAGAGTCTGAACAACATTTTCGACACAAACGCTCGGACAGGTGTAACACTATATGCCCTTCCACCATTCTTCGAATGGCAGGGGCATAAAAAGTTATGCTTTTATTAGAATCATTTTAGCATTTTCAACTGATGCAATATTAATGGTATTCAAAACCTTTAGTCACGTCTAACAACAACACAAATCAATTTATCTAGACAGATATCTACTATACTAACTCATGAAAAACAGATTTCTTCTTGTATTTATAAGAAGTTACACTTCTACAGAAATTATTTTAACATTTGTTAAAAAATGCCAGATGAAATGTTCTCTGAAATATTTGTTCTGTCTTGCAACAATGGAAATACATATTTCCTAGACTGAACTTACAATAATGTTTTTATAGCAAAACAGCAATTTGTGTAGATTGTTTGGCAACATTTCACTAGATCTGTAAGACCGGAGTCACAGGTTTGCGGAATACTGCAGTCTGACATCACGTGAATTGTTACTATTATTGGAGCCATGTCTTTTTAATTGATAGAATATGAATGTTATTCAAAACCTTTACTCAAATCTAGCAACAAGACACATGAATATTGCTAGACATAACTTACAACATAACTGAAGAAAATGCAGCATTTTTTATAATTTAAAGGAAGATATGCTGATATTAGAATCATTTTAACATTATCATTTGATGCAGTATGAATGCAATTAAACATATTTAAATCTATCAACAACACAAATAAATATTACTAGACACTAAACACTATTTGTTTGAATTACGGTAATAAAAAATTATCCTACTATTAGAATTATTTTAACATTGTCAATTGTTGTGATATGAATTGCAATTGCAATTTAACATCTCGATTCAAGGCTAACAACAACACACATAAATATTACTTGACAGAATTTACAATAATGACCAATGAAAACAGCATTTTGTTTTCATTTTATATAAAAATTAATGCCATTATTGAAATCATTTTAACATGTGACAAATAAATGTTATATTAGTGTAGTCTAAATTATTTGTTCTAGTCCTGCAACAATGGAAATACATATTTCCTAGACTGAACTTACAATAAGGTCTTATGAACAAAACTGCAATTTGTGTAGATTGTTTAGTAACAATTCACTAGATCTGTAAGACCTGAGTCACAGGTTGCGGAATACTGCAGCGTCTGACATCACGTGAATTATTACCATATAATTTGTCCATATTTTTATTTGATAGAATATGAATGTTATTCAAAACTTTTATTCAAATATAGCAACAACACATATAAATATTGCTAGACAGAATGTACAACATTATAAAGAAAACATAGCTTTTTTTTTTCTTCAATTTATAAGAAGTTTGCTATTATTAGCATCATTTTAATAATTTATAAGAAGCTTGCTATTATTAGCATCATTTTAATAATTTATAAGAAGCTTGCTAATATTAGTATCATATTGTCATTCATTGCTTGCAATAAGAATGCAATTCAACATATTTAAGTCTACCATCAACACAAATAACTATTACTAAAAATAACTATTACTAGACATAAAACGTCATTTGTTTGTAGTTATAAGAAGTTATGCTATTATTGGAATTATTTTAACACTGTCAACTGTTGCAATATGAATGCAATTCGACATGTCTAGTCAACCCTAGCAACAACACAAATAAATATTATTGGACAGCATTTACAATATTGACTGAAGAAAACTGCTTTTTTCCCATTATTAACATGTGTCAATTAATGCTATACAAATGTTGTCTAAATTTGTTCTAGTCTTGCAACAATGGAAATATACAATTCCAGGACTGAACTTACAATAATATCGTTATAGCAAAATAGCAGCAATTTCTGTAAATTATTCGGTAATAACTCAGTAGATCTGTAAGACCCGAGTCACAGGTTCGCGGAATACTGCAGCATCTGACATGGCATGAATTATTACCTATAATCTGATTCATTGTTTATAACTAGAAGTGTGTCCATAGGACATGGATGCCCCTGATAGTGCTTCACATATTAATAAGAAATTACCTTTCTGAAATTGTTTTTGTAATTTTTTTACTATTACAAGGGGCATAACTCTGGAATTACTGAGGCGATGGGGCTGATTATAAAACCTGGCTGAGACATTGTGCCCATATACAATTTGACAAGGTTTAGAGAAAATTGGATAACAATTACCCAAGTTAGAGTCTGAACAACATTTTCGACACAAACGCTCGGACAGGTGTAACACTATATGCCCTTCCACCATTCTTCGAATGGCAGGGGCATAAAAAGTTATGCTTTTATTAGAATCATTTTAGCATTTTCAACTGATGCAATATTAATGTTATTCAAAACCTTTAGTCAAGTCTAACAACAACACAAATCAATTTATCTAGACAGATATCTACTATACTAACTCATGAAAAACATATTTCTTTTTGTATTAATAAGAAGTTATACTTCTATTGAAATCATTTTAACGTTTGTTAAAAAATGCCAGATGAAATGTTCTCTAAATTATTTGTTTTGTCTTGCAACAACCGAAATACATATTTCCTAGACTGAACTTACAATAATGTTTTTATAGCAAAACAGCAATTTGTGTAGATTGTTTGGCAACAATTCACTAGATCTGTAAGACCCGAGTCACAGGTTTGCGGAATACTGCAGTCTGACATCACGTGAATTGTTACTATTATTGGAGCCATGTCTTTTTAATTGATAGAATATGAATGTTATTCAAAACCTTTACTCAAATCTAGCAACAAGACACATGAATATTGCTAGACATAACTTACAACATAACTGAATAAAATGCAGCATTTTTACAAGAAGATATGCTGATATTAGAATCATTTTAACATTGTCATTTGATGCAGTATGTATGCAATTCAACATATTTGTCTATCAACAACACAAATAAATATTACTAGACACTAAACGGTATTTGTTTGAATTTATAAAAAATTATGCTATTATTAGAATTATTTTAACATTGTCAATAATGTTGCTATATGAATCGCAATTGCAGTTCAACATCTTATTCAAGTCTAGCAACAACATCAATAAATATTACTCAAAAGAATTTACAATACTGACTTAAGAAAACTGCATTTTTTTCATTTTATATATATAAAATAGAAATGCATTTATTGGAATCATTTTAACATGTGTCAATAGGAATAAATCTGGGCTAAATCTCAGTGATGTCTTATATTGTGTAAACCACTCAAGACGATGTCCGAATTATATACCTATATTTTTGTATAGGTACTGTGTAAGAAACTGTTTGTCCAAAATCATAATGACCGTTTCAATTTATTTAGAAGGTACTATCATCGAGACTGAGCCCTATAAATGTGATATTGAATGTAGTTCACATTGTTCTAGTGTTGCAACAATGGAAATACACATTTCTTAGACTGAACTTACAATATGTCTTAATGAAACAAAGGCAATTTGTGTAGATTGTTTGGTAAATAATTCATTAGATCTGTAAGACCTGAGTCACAGGTATGCGGAACACTGCAGTGTCTGACATCGCATGAATTATTACCTACAATTTGAGACATTTTTTTTAATTTAAAAAAAGTCATGCTGTTATTAAAATCATTTCAACAGTTTCAATTCATGCAATATGAATGTTATTCAAATTTTTTATTCAAGTCTAGCAACAATACAAATACATACATATAGACAGAATTTACAACAGAGAGTTAAGAAAACAGTATTTGTTAATTCATAAGAAGTTATGCTGCTATTGGAATCATTTTAACATTTTCAACGGGTTTAAAATGAATATATAATTTAACTTCTTTATTCAAGTCTAGTACCTAGCTATTACAAATACATATTACTAGACAGAATTTACAACAGTGAGTTAAGAAAACAGTATTTGTTAATTCTTAAGTTATGCTGCTATTGGAATCATTTTAACATTGTCAACTGATTTAATTCGAAGGTAATTCAACATCTTTATTCTAGTCTAGCAATAACAAAATCAATAGGGCTACTCCTCCTGAACATCTCAACAGTTTTTGATGTAGTAGGAAATATCAGTATGAAGTCTAGTTGGTCATGCTGTTCCAGTCTATTAACTTTTGGCAGAATTATGGCCTTTTTTCAGCCGACAGCTTACAGAGGTGGCATTCATGTTGACATATTTCTAGTTTAATTTATAATACATGTTATTCTTGATAATTATTTAAGTCTAGCAATGACTTCAGTGCCTTAGATAGCATTTGCAACTGTAATGGTATTTCATGAGCGCTCGACTTTCAAGGATTGTCTATTTATTGAAAAAATAAGTTGAAAGGGGCATAATTCTGTAACGTTCATGACAGAGTTATGGAACTTGTCTGTACGAAATGAAAATGAATACATGTGTAAAGTTTCATTGAGTTCCTTTCTGTGTTTTCTGAGATGTGAGCTTAACGTGAAAGGTTAACAGATGTGGACACTGAAGCAAGTAGAATAAAAAACGTGTGCTTATCTGGAGCACTGATGACAAGTGTTAGGTAACTGACTCTATTGAACTGAGTGAAGTATGTGGATATGCTGCTTATCTGGAGCACTGATGACAAGTGTATTGTTAAACAGAATTTACAACGAATTTACAATATTGACCTAGAAAACAACATTTATTTTTTTTATAACAAGGTATGATGCTAAGGAATCATTTTAACAGTCAATGGATGCAATATGAATATGCTATTAAAAATCTATATTTTATAGTCAAAAGAACAAAAGAATGACCCCGAAGGAGGCCTGTATCAATCCACTGCCACTGGTTTAAGGCTGTAGTGTCCAAAAGGTTCTAATGATAAATATTTGACACATTTGGTGGAAAACATAAGCTCATCTGGCTGAATCGCCTGGCCTTCGACGATGAGAGATCGAGCTAATAAGTATTGCAGTCAAAATCAATGTAATTTAAACACTAAAAGTACATATCATAGTTTATTAAAAAGATTAATCAGTTCTAATAACATATAAATAAAGAACTCGCAATATCTCTTAAAGGGGTCCATCAGGATTTGGGGGCTAATTATCAATAGTTGTCACGTGGAGCACCTCTGCAATATCTACCCCTGATGCTAACATTGCACAAAACTGTACTGCAACTTAGTTTAAAAGAACTAACCCTGGGGCATAACCAGAGTTAGGAAATACCTTATTTGTTTAGTGTAACTTCTTTCGGCTTGTTTATTTTGTTTTTATCAATTTAATATAGAAATAATGCATCTGAACAATCCTAAAGAACTACCAAAATGAGATATAGGGTCCTATAGAAACCACAGCATTCGAAGGTACGCACTGTACTGCAAACAAGGACTTGAAAATACAATGAAAGAGACAAAAAAACACAGAAAGGGTGGTGAAGACAGGTTTACTGACTTGGAACGGTCAGTAGGCAATAAGGCCTACTGGTTAGCTTGAATCAATTTTATATGTGCACAATCCTCGCTATTATCCTGTCTTCAGTGCCCAAATAGACAAGACAGTGTAAACAAAACTACATCCCATCAAAAGGAATTCTCTACAATTAAGTCCACATCCAGAGAAACTAACTAAAGAAACACATACAAAAAAAAAAAACCATCTCAGGATCTATTCAGAATCGTACTGAACAACCATAGTAGTTGCAGCTAAAGAGAAAACCAATCTAGGGTACGACCAGAAAACTCGAGGGACGAAAGCTCATGCTCCCTTAGTTGGGGTTTCAGTAGGTACAATCATAGAGTCCCAGAGGTAGTCCAGTCATCGCACAAGTGAAAAGTGAAGCGTAATGACAGACTGTAGAGGGGTCAATCACAAAACATGCATGTTATTTCTTTAAGTTACATTATATTGATACATCAACAACATTCTTAATCATAAAGAGTTTAATTTTCACTTTGGCTAAGAGTTTATATCAGCATTCTGTTTCATTGAGGGATTCTTCTCACGGCATAATGGAGGGTGGACTATAATCTGTAGGACTACACCACTGCGTCTCCTCTCGGCATAATGGAGGGTGGATTATAATCTGTAGGACTACACCACTGCGTCTCCTCACGGCATAATGGAGGGTGGACTATAATCTGTAGGACTACACCACTGCGAGGCTGTGATAGGGGCTATATAACATGAGCATGCAGTGTGAGCAGCATCGTTAGGGACTTGCACAATGGTGGAGGGACTATTATATTTAGAGCTACACAAACACTCTGAGAAAACTTAGTCCACACAAGGTCTGCAGAGGAATCATCTAATGTGGATTTACCAGGGAGTACGAAGTATTAGAGGTGCCTGGTGCTACCCTTAAACAAAGAATATTGAAATTTATCAATATCAAAAAATAAAATATAAAAGATGAATTTCCTTGCATCACCACAGAAATTAAACGTTCAATGAAAAGACAGACGGGCTATACAAGAAAAAGAAGAAATTAGCAGACATTTATAGAAGCATACTGATAAATTTAAACCCATAAATTATTAGCATCTATTTCAGAGAAAACAAGGGCATATTGGTCATACATCAGAGACAATCATTCTAAAACCAGAAGGCCCAAAGAAAGGAACCTCCATGAAATGGTTTTGGACATAAATCAAACACAAATCGGCATACAACAGCAACATCACAGCACTTAAAGATAAGGTAAAACTAGAGACCGATCCCAGAGGTGAGTTCTCAGATACATAGAGAACAGCTCTTGTGACAACAGCCTTCAAAAAAAGAACGGAGTACCAGGCAGAGAACAGTTAGTTGTTGCTGGGGAATAATCGTTGGACAAGGCCAGCATCGAATCAGGAGTACCTCAGGGATACGTATATAGTACTAGAACAGGGATAGTACTAGGACCAAGCATATTTATTTCTACATCAACGACATACCAACAACATTGACTTGGTAGGTGAGATGGAATATGGACTTTCACCCGGACGTATGTAATGTCCTTATCATTACATGAAAGAGAATGATGCACATTCAACATTTGTATGGACTAATCGACCATCAGATTCCAGTCATATGAAACCTCAACATCAGATCTGTCTAAGTCAAGGTCCAAGCAGGCAAAATGAATACAAGCTTGAGATGGTACAAAGGCTGACAGTGCACATTGTCACCAATCGCTACGGCGATAGATCAAGCATCATTGAGAAGATACAAGACAAACTGGAAGAACCTGGAAAATCGCAGACAGGTTTTTAGCTTAAGACTGATCATGATGTACAAGATCAATAATCAGCTAGAAGTCATTAAAAAAATAGACGGGTTCCACGCCGCTGTCTCACCAGACATATGCTTCCAAAATCCTTTCAATTCCCATCATCCTGCTATGATTTATGAAAGCGGTCTTTCTTTCCCCTACAAGCAACGATTGAAACAGCCGTCCATCAGATAAAGTCTCAGTTCAAACTAGAGTTCAAAGACTCTTTCTAAAGCTATTAAAACGTCTTTATTTTTATCTAAAACATAGACCTGTAAACACAGCTTACACACAGAACTCAATATGGAAGCCGACATGATTACATAAGCTGTCTTATTCTTCTTCGGATAGTCGAGATAAAAAGTTATTTGTTATTAAAAGAACAATTGTTTAAATGCGTCTCTTTAAATTACTTATTTTTTTTAAATTATGACAGGGAAGCATGGCCTATGTCTGTTTTCGAAGCATTGAAAAAAAACACTTAAACACTTGTATTCACCTTCAAGTTTTTTACTTACTTTAAAAGCAGTCAACTTTCGTCAAACCTGAACAACACTACACAACCAGCTTCAGGTCTCCCCCGACTATAATCATCCAGCAGCTTGTACGAGTGGATGGCGGAATCCATGTAGGGTATCTGGGTACCTGTCGTAAATCAAGATTACAGAATATACTTATTCTGACAATACTGAAAGTATCTTCTGAGGATAACTTTAAGGAGACAATTCTATATTTTCATGAGCATGGATGAAGATATTTCAGTACCACTTGTTAAAAGAAACTTTTGTGCTAAAAGGTGACAATGTTGAAGTCCAGGGGTGGCAATATCTAGAAAAAACATTACTGTCCTTTAAACCACGAATTTATTCTCCCATGTCTATAAAATACAAAAGGCTTAAGTTTTCTTAAAAATTCACTTGTCCATATTCCTAAAAGCCCATCGTGTACCAGTTGTACAATGGATTTCACTACCCTAGAAGACCAGGTTGATACAGAATTAAACAAGAGAATCGGCAGAATGGATGCTTCCCAAAATGACAACTATCTACAACTTATAATATGGCCTTGTATAACCCAGCAGTATTTAATTGGCAGTTTCATTAGAAGTCTTTGATTATGCTCCAGACAAGAATTACAAATATAAAATATTACAAAGTGCAATAACTCAAATTTTAATGAAGATTGGTTGTAGATCTCTGCATTTTCTCTCATTGCCCATTACCTTTGTATGCAGTTACATTGCAGTCCCATTAGTAGTTTTTGAGTTATGCTCCGGAAAGGAATTATAAGTATAAAATTCCAAAGGGCAATAGCCCCGTGTGGTTCCCGGGGGTCCCGTTTGGTCACGGGGCAATGAATAGAGCCACTGCAGATCCCTTTGGAGGGGTAGAATCCCACCAAATTCATGTTCATTTTTGTTCATGTTCATTAAAGGTCTTCATCATGAGCCCTGCATTGTTTCAGGTGCCATCTCGCTCACATCAAAAGAGCAGCGGCAGAAAAACAATAAAAGTGGCTCCAGCGTAAATGGGAGTTTCTATGATAGAATTTGCAGCAACTCGGGAGTTCAGGGTGAGAAGGTTCTAGGCCCATTTTCCATATTTTATCTCGATGTACATGGAGGATGAGCCTGGCATGTTCATGCCTGTTAGGCGCCATTTAACCTTTCATGTGTTGGTATGCCTTAAAACCTAATTCAATTCCAAAGGGCAATAACTCTACCGGTATTTTGAATTAGGATAAGTGTTACAGTTCTTGCACTCCACTTCCTCTCATTACCTTCTATCATTGTGTGGCCTTTAATTGCAGTCCCCATAAGTAGTTTTGAAGTTATGCTCCAGACAAAAATTCTAAGTAAACAAGAGGCCCAAGAGGGCCTGTAGACGCTTTACTTGTATGATGTGATTCAAAAACATAAACATGATAGAGGCCAACCCAAGAAACATGTTTCCTATATATAACTCTATATAAACTTTGGGTTATTGTGGCGGCCATTTTGAATATTTGACAACGAAAAACACAAACTTGATAGAGGCCAACAACAGTAACATGCATATGATATTTAACTAGAATGGAATAATTGGTAATATGTCGTTTGATAAATGTCCTTAAATTTGACCTAAGTTTAGCCATGGTGGCCATCATGGATGACTGGAGGCCCCAAATCTAAGGGGGACTAACCAAAAGATCATTGTGATTAAGTTTCAGCAAAATCCTTCCAGCACTTTCAGAGAAGATGTCATTTTTAACGTTTTCCTATATAACTCTATGTAAATTTTGGGTCGCTGTGGCGGCCATTTTGATTATTCGACGATAACGAAAAACACAAACTTGATAGAGGCTAAGCCAAGAAACACGTTTATGATATTTCACAATAATGCAATAAGTGGTTTCGGAGATGTTGTTCGAAATTTCCTTAAATTTGACCTAATTTTAGACATGGCGACTATCTTGGATGACTGGTGGCCGCGAAAAACACAAATCTGAGATGGACTATCTCAAATATCATGGTGATTAAGTTTCATCAAAATCCTTCAAGAGCTTTCAGAGAAGATGTCATTTTTAACCTTTTCCTATCTAAACTCTGTGTGAACTTTGGGTCGCCGTGGTGGCCATTTTGATTATTAGACGAAAACGAAAAGCACAAACTTGATAGAGGCCAACAACATGTATATGATATTTTACAAGAATGGAATAAGTGATTTTGAGAGGAGATGTCGTTTGAAATTTCCTTTAATTTAACCTAGTTTTAGACATGGCGGCCATCTTGGATGACTTGCAGCCACAAAAAACACAAATCTGAGATGGACTATCCCAAAGATCATTGTGATTTAAGTTTCATCAAAATCCTTCAAGCGGTTTCAGAGAAGATGGCGGCCGCAAAAAAACACAAATCTGAGAGGGACTATCCCAAATATCATTGTGCTTATGTTTCATCAAAATCTTTCAGGCAGTTTCAGAGAAGATGTAATTTTTAACCTCTTCCTATATAACTCTATGTAAACTTTGCGTCGCTGTGGCGGCTATTTTGATTATTAGATGATAACGAAAAACACAAACTTGATAGAGGTCAACCCAAGGAACATGTATATGATATTTCACAAGAATGGAATAAGTGGTTTCGGAGATGTTGTTTGAAATTTACTTAAATTTGACCTAGTTTTAGCCATGGCGGCCATCTTGGATAACTGGCATCCGCAAAAAACATAAATTTGAGAGGGACTATCCCAAATATCATGGTGATGAAGCGGTTTGAGAGGAGATGTCGTTTGAAATTCACTTAAATTTGACCTAGTTTTAGCCATGACAGCCATCTTGGATGACTGGCGGCCGCGAAAAACATAAATCTGAGAGGGACTATCCCAAATATCATTGTGCTTATGTTTCATCAAAATCTTTCAGGCGGTTTCAGAGAAGATGTAATTTTTAACCTTTTCCTATATAACTCTATGTAAACTTTGGGTCGCTGTGGCGGCCATTCTGATTATTCGACGATAACGAAAAACATAAACTTGATAGAGGCCAACCCAAGGAACATGTATACGATCTTTCACAAGAATGGAATAAGTGGTTTGAGAGGAGATGTCGTTTGAAATTCACTTAAATTTGACCTAGTTTTAGCCATGGCAGCCATCTTAGATGACTGGCGGCCGCGAAAAACACAAATCTGAGAGGGACTATCCCAAATATCATTGTGCTTAAGTTTCATCAAAATCTTTCAGGCGGTTTCAGAGAAGATGTAATTTTTAACCTTTTCCTATATAACTCTATGTAAACTTTGGGTCGCTGTGGTGGCCATTCTGATTATTCGTCGATAACGAAAAACATAAACTTGATAGAGGTCAAGCAAAGGAACATGTATACGATATTTCACAAGAATGGAATAAGTGGTTTCGGAGGAGATGTCGTTTGAAATTTCCTTAAATTTGACCTAGTTTTAGCCATGGCGGCCATCTTGGATGACTGGCGGCCGCGAAAAACACAAATCTGAGAGGGGCCCTCCCGAGTAACATTGTGATGAAGTTTCATCAAAATCCTTCAAGCGGTTCGGTTTTAGAGGAGATGTTGATTTTATAAATTCGCTAACAGACGGACAGACAGACGGACGGATGACGGACGGCAATTGATCGCATAAGCCCTAAATAAGAACTAAAAATGAAGTAACAAAAGGCAAGTTTCGTTCCAATATCTCATTCCCAACTAAAGTTTTCGAGCTGAAACCATTTTTCTATTTTTAATAACAATAACCTTGACCCAGTGACCCCAAATGCAATCCCAAGCTTCCTTTTGATATAAGCTACCTACATAGCAAGTTTCATTATAATATCTCATTCCTTACTTAAGTTATTGAGCAGAACCGTTTTTTTCTGTTTTTAGTAACAGTGACCTTGACCTTGAACCCAGTGACCCCAAATGCAATGCAAAGCTTTATTTCCATATAAGCTACCTACCCAGTGATTGGGATAGGCACGCGCCTTGCGCCATAGTCTCGTAAAATAACAAATGGCCCATTAACACTGCTCTATTGTGCTCCATACGGAGCATCAGTATAATTTGTTAATCAATCTATTAAATGCCATCGATAATTTTTCAAGTGTCTAGAGTATTAGAAAAATTACAAGCGCATGGCTTACATAAAGGATAAACTTTACGAAATATGTATATTTAATCGAAATGTATCAGAACATCCGAGTAGTGTTTGGAAAATCTCGAATATTTACATATTGTTTTATTTTAACGATCTTGTTCTTACCTAAAATAAGTATAAGACAATCTAACTGAAAGTGGTTGTATTTTCATAATAAATTGAGCCAATCTTTAACTTTACTTTTTCTGTCGCGAGTTGACAGCCAAATACAAACTTTAATATGCCGATGTCTTTCCTTTTGATTTTTACCGATGTCGAACTATAGCGTTCTTTCAGCATGTGATCATCATTTTGTTAAACACAGTGTATGTGTAAAATCGGCCTGTTGCCATGAGCAACTGGATTTTAAAAATAACCTGTGTTTATTGATGATGTGTGTTCAGGTTTTTAATGCATATTTTTTCTGGGGTGCCTGAGACTCAAGAGTCAGAGTATGAAAAAAGCTGGGTCCCATCCTAATAAATATGAGGTTTTAGAAATATTTTAAACCAGATTTTTAATTTATTTCCACTTTACAATTTAGGTTAAACCAGGGAGTATGTTATAGGGAGGAGAAACGGGTTCATAAACGCTCTAGTTTATCGATTTATGTTGTCGCGCTAGAACGCCGCCATTTACTATTTTATCGATACAGGTAAATCAATCGTAAGCGCGTTACATTTGAAAAGTTAAAAATTCAGCCAACATCTCAAATAAGGCAGTTTTTACAGCCCCTTTTTACGGCTTTCTGTTATAATCAACATCACGAAATTACATTCTTGACAAAGATAAATATGTCTACTATTTAAATTTTGTTATTATTAATGCCTAATATAACCTATACTTCGTATCTCGTTTGCAATAGCTCCACACCATTTTTAATTCTATACAATTAAAAATTCAGATGATATCTCAAAAGGCACATTTTCATCACCTCTTTTTAGGCTTTGTCTTATAATCACCACCATGCAATTACCTTCTTGACAAAGATAAATATGTTTACTATTCACTTTTTATTATTATTAATGCCTAAATAACCCGTAGTCTCGTATCTCGTTTACAATATTGTTTATTTGGAGCAGAGTGACGCCATCTTTGTTACACGGAACCGTCTGGTAAAATGTGGTTTTAAACATGCAAACAAATACACAATCTGTAGCAGAGGACACAATGTGAATAAATAATACTTATGTTTACATTTAGCACCTTTATTGAGTTTGTAAGTGTAATAATTTATAAGAATTTGCTGTTTTTCACACACTCGCGAAACAACCGGAAAATAGTCATTTTCACGGAGTAGTGAAACACATGCGCGACAACATAAATCGGCAAAACGAGCCCGTTTCTCCTCCCTATAACGTACTCCCTGGTTAAACTGGTTTTCTGCTATAATATGTGACAGATAAAATGACAAACGGCAATAACTCTAATTTAAATTATTACAGAGTTATGTTTCTTGCACTCTGCACTCCCTCTCACTGCATTGCCCTCTAGCATAGTGTGAAGTTTCATTGCAGTCTCAACAGTAGTTTTGAAGTAATGCTCCGGTCAAAAGTGGGATGGATTGACGCAGAAAGCGGCGACTATATGCTACCCCAAAAAATTTGGGGAGCATAAAAAGAAATGTGTACCTTATAATACTGCATAATACTGTGGTGTCTGCTGTGACATCTTCAACCAGACTGATAAGACAGACCCATCTGCCATACTGTGTACTTCAGTATCAACCAGTCAAAAGTCAACACAAACATGTCCAGGAGCTATGTAATATGGCACAAACCTGAAGAAAAAGCTAATGGATTAATTAAAGGGACACATGGTAATCTTGCATTTGTTCAATCAATAATATTAATTATAAGAACAGTATAAGGGCTATTCCAAGAAACAATCTC